>CAIGRO010216714.1:2743-30185 GCA_903798355.1 Fraxinus baroniana | reverse complement strand
GAAAATCACCACAGATAAAAAAACCTAAGAATAATTTGAACGGCAGCAGATCGAAAATCACCACCGCCGGATCTGAACGGCACTGGATCCAGCAACGTCGCTGCCGAAAGCGAGAGAGAAGACGGAGGGGGAGGAGGAGAAAATAAAATAAATAAAAAAAATCTGTCACGCTGCTGAATCTCAGGTCGCTGCCTGAATCGCCACTTGAATCGCTGCCTGAATCGCAGCTAGGCCGTCACTGTGACGACGAAGCTGAATCTCAACAGCGTTGTCGTTGCCTGCTGCGATTCAGGCAGCGACGACTCTCTTCGCTGTCACGAGAGAGAAAGAGGGGAATGGGGAGGGAGAAGGGAGTGGGAGAGGCGGCGGGCGGTGGCGGTGGAGGCGGCGATGAGAGATGTGAGGGATGAAATGAAATGAAATGAATTAGGGTTTGGTATGATTTTATATTTAAAAGAAGTTGGTGGAGTAGGTAGTAGGGTGGGTATATAGGTTGTTTTAATTTTATAATATCATTATTAATTAAAATGATAAAATCATAAAACTCGGCGGGTGAAAGAGTGGAGAGAAATGAAATGGATTAGGGTTTGGATATGGTTTTCTATTTAAAATAAATTTGGTGGGATAGGTACTACAGTGGGTATATAGATTAATTTAATTTAAAATATTATTATTAATATTAATTATGAAATTAAAACCTGATTTTTGATTAAATAAAGTATAAACTTGATTTTTTAAAAGTCAAAACTAAAGACTTGATTTAGTGTAATTTCCTCTTCTATTGAGCTTACTATAGGCCTTAGACCGTGGTTAGGGCTACCATTGTGAGTGAGCCAGGCCCATCAAGAGTGGACCAAATATTATTTGACTTTTTTAGTCTATTGAGCTTAATATAGGCCTTAGAGCGTGGTTAGAGCTACAAATGTGATTGAGCCAGGCCCATCAAGAGTGGGCCAAATATTAATTGACTTTTTTAGTTGTTGTTCTCGTTCATAAGTTCATAATTATTAATTTTCAACACAAACATATACAATAATTTTCAAGTACGTGATATTATATATTAGATTGAAACTTCCACACCTAGTTTAGTTTAGCCATTTCAAGTTTCCACTAACCTAGTTGAAACAAATTTTACAACCAATCAAGTTAGAAGCAAACACGATCACATAATTTGCTTTGGAAACATGACTAGAACGAGTTCATTTTCAATTTTTTGGGCGTCATATTCACTCAAAGTAAATTTGACGTGGTTGATTATTTTTGGTTAATAGATTTCCTGCGAAATAAAAGTTTTGTAAGTTAAAACGTTATGAATAATATTATACAATTTTATTTTTTTTTATTCAATTTGTCTTGAATATGCACAAAGTGAAATGACTTTAAACTGAAGTTACTTATAATCTATAAACAACTTCTTCTTCTTCTTCGAGCCTATTAATGGCCTTGAAGTGGTGATTTATTAGCCGTAACGAGTTAGCAATCCCCAAAAGTTGGGGCTGCCAAACTTAGCTTGTTTTTATATCCCGATTCAAAGTTAATTAATTTTAAAGAACTCGTACTACTATTTTTGAGATAAGTTATGAATGACTAGAAAATCAAAAGAGAGAAATTATTTTACTTTTATCTGAGTTCCAAACTTCCAATGATGCTGCTCTATGAAAAAAGATTTACAAATATTCTTGTTAGTCGTGTTATTTGTTGATTGTCCGTAGAGATTTGAAAAAGAATTGATTTAATATAAAACTCGTTTTTATCGAATTTCTTTAGTATATCAAGCTTCTTATTTTGCCAAATCTAATTCTCTCAGTTATATTTTATTTAGGGAAATTTACACACAGTATGTTTTAAATTATCTACTACGGGTGTGTTTGAGCCACATTATTTTGGAAGATTGTATTCTGGAATAGTATATTGATGGAGAACGTGTGGTCGAAAAAGAAAGAAAAGTTATCGATGTGATGAAAAAATTTATTTTATTGAAAAATGTATGGTTAAAAATGAATAGAAGAATGAAAATAAAAATTTTAATGTATACCAAACAAGAGCGCACTGCGTTCTACAGTGTGATTAAAAAAATTACTAAAAAGTTCACAAATTTCTCACTAAAAATAGTTAAATAGATCACAATATCCATAATTGAAAATAACAAATCACATCTGTTGTGTTACATTATCTAACATTTTAAGTACCAATTTTTTATTCTTTAAAAATTCAATTACTATTTTATTTTTATCTATTTTTCTTTACTTATTTTTCATGTTTCTCTCCATAAATTAACATCCAGTTGAGTCCTCTCACTACATCATTTACATATTTTGTTCCAATTTTGTTTTTTGCACAAATTTATTAGTTGTATTTATATATTTTTCTCTTCTTTGAAGTTTTCTTGCAGAAAAGAAAAAAAAAAATCATCTGCAATAAATATCAATTAAATATGCAAAATGACAACTTAAAATGAGTAAGAGATTTTCAGCTACAAAATAACTACCAATACAAAAATTATTTTTATTGATTATTTATTTATTTATTTTTGTTGATTAGAAGATAGCAATTAAGTATTTACGTAAGAGAATAATATCGTTCATATTTAAGTATGGTATGGAGATTTGTTAAAGTATTTATAGTTTATAAAATTGGAAGGGTAATACGAGTAAACAAGTGGAAGAATAAATAATTAAAGAAGGTTTCATAAGTACTTTAAAAACACATTTGAGTGATCGAATTTCGAAGTAGGTCGACAAACAACGACACCAAATTTCACGTTGTGATGTATGCAACATGTTTCAACGAATTTAAGATTGTTAATTAACTGAGGTTGGTCACACAGAATTGTTTGGTAGTAATTAATTTTTTCTCCGAAGGCTGAAGAGGAAGCCGTCGAAACAGTTGAGACTTATGCACTCTCAACAACTCCATGCTCCAATCCTATAAATGCTTCGAAATTAAACAAAAGTCTATATTCTTTTTCATATATAACCAGATTATATGGCACTGTATTTAATGTAGTGATGGGACTATTTACGTACATGGAGTTGTTTGTAATGTCACGTAACGACCATACTCCTCACACCATATTATCGAAGAATGTACTAATTGTGTCTCATATACAAGTATTGTCTAGCACCCTGTGTCGATTGTTGTGGGCTTGCCAGCTCTTGTGCAAGGGGAGAAGGCGGTCTTCGGCGTAGAGACTTGGGGACTGCACTGGCAGTCCGTGTCAATTGCCCCCACTCGGTTTAATCTGATTTTTCAAAATCGGATCGAATCGGACCAAACTGACCATGCTCGCTATTAATTTAAAGAAGCATAAACAACAACATATGGAATCTCAAACTTTTATTTGATTTAGAAAAAAAAAAAATCAATTAAAAAGGGTATTATTATAAGAATGAGATCAAATAAACGATGTGATCTCCATTGAGTATGTCTTAATTAGTTTATACATTCATCGAGGCATGAAGACCTCTTGGATACATGCAACTTCTACTCAGAGGTTAACTAGTGCAACTCGTAGTTTTAAAAAGCATCAAAGTCTATGCTAAGAAGATATTATTTTAAAAAGCAATAGCAAAAAATCTTTACTCTTTTCAATCTCATTTTCCCTAAGAAGATATTATTTGAAGGTGAAAAATAAAAAGATTAATTACTGAAAATTCGACTAGTTGAATCCGAAACTACTCTACTTAAATATGAACGATATTATTCTCTTATGACTCAGAAAAATAAGAGAACATTCGATGTATTTGATGTGTATTAAATTGATGTCTCATCCCGTGTCACAATCACATCTTAATTATGTTGAATATCACATATAAATCATAAAATATAGTTATCAAAGTAAGTGGTGCCAAACAAAGAAAATCAATGGAGTTTGGTACTCATTTTCGTTGGATGATTTTGACATTACTTTAGTACATGACCCCCAACCCACCTACTCCCAGCCTAGCATATTGTCTTAGTCCACAAGTTTCTCACACAGAGTGTGTGTATAATATTATGCCCATGACCACCATTTTCTAAAATTCATTTAAAAAAAAAAAATGTAATACCAATAATGTTACCACACTGAAAAATAAACTATGGACATGACCACAGAATTAGTTCCTAACCACAACTACCAAAAAATTTCCACTTATCCAATTTCTGGGGTTTAATTGCTTTCAAGTTAATTGTTTCTTCATAAACAAGAAAAGAATAAATTGAAATCTTTGAGCAATGGTTGTCAGTATAGAGTTCATCTACCTCTTGGAAACTTATGTCTCAGGCTAAGTGAAAAACATTAAACAGCTATCTCTTGGCAGCTTCCATTCGGCTTGAACGGCTGGCTAGCGAGCCACTTACAATCTGAATGTATATCTGGAAACTGGAATTAAGAATATTTATACAGTGGCCTTCAGTTGAAGTATTGATTTTTAGCCATATATGTACTGTGTGAAGAACAACTGGTGATGAGATGTCAGAATAATGACATTCTTTTGGCCTCTTAATTTCATGCAGAAGTAGAAAAAGTTGCCCCCAGGACTAAGGGACCCTTTGCCCTCATTTTGTACACTTGTATGGTTACTCATAATGGTGACTTTTAACTATTTCTTGACTCTTGAAGTTCCTAATTAAAAGTAATTCAAGTCTATACAAATTGAGTTGTTTTTTTAGTTTTTTTTGGATTTTGATTCCATATCGAACCTTTATTAGGATCGGTAGCTCTTATCTCTCATATTTTGATTATTATTTTCGTATAGCGATGTAAATTTTTACTTTTAACATAAGCGCACTTGCGCGCTAGTTAAAATTGTAGGTATGTGTTTGTATGCATATAGATGACATTTATGTGCCAAACTTCTTAGGTGAGTAAGAGTAAAACGATAGATTTTGGGATAGAATGTCGACTTTATATCACGCGTCTAATTTACATTAAGCGTACAACTTGTTATCCAGTATATGGCGTGAAACTGTTATATATAATTAAATGTTATTTGCATAACCTAAATATGTCGACACTGCCAAGTGTTGTAGAGATATTGAGGATACAAAAGTAAGCTGAAAGTATAATGGCGTGGGCAGGACAGCAACCCAAAACTAAAAAGAAGGCTAATTGAATGTTAACGTAGCCATTCAACTACTTTGAACCCCCTCTTCAAATTCTTTAATTTTAAGCTTCAAAACCGCCAATATTTATATACATACAATAATAAATACAACTCTCTCTTTCTCTCTCAACCACATAATTTATATAGCTCATGTTTGCTACGGATAAAATCCAAATTTTAATCTAAGTTAAAATCAACAATTCATTTCAACTACATATTTTATGGGTCTCGCAACTTTTCAGCTATAACCCTTTATCATTTTTTATCAAAATCTACCAAAAATCTGATTTTAATCTCCACCAAACAAAATGATAGATACAATATTATACACACACACACACGCAACACACAATCTATAAGAGCATTCTCATCATGTCCATGTTGCTCATTCCTTTTTAAACCCCTCCTCCTTTTGTAACATAATTGGATCACACACATTGTACCACACAACACTTCTTCCCCCCTCTCTCTAGATTTCCATCTCTCTCTCTAAAATGGGTGCTCATCGGCATTTTGAACCAGTAACAAAATGCAGCGTTGAAGGGCGATCAAATCAGACGGTGGCAAGTGACCTAGACGGCACACTTTTGATATCGAGAAGTGCTTTTCCCTACTTCATGCTGATTGCTCTAGAGGCTGGTAGCCTGATAAGGGCACTAGTGCTTCTTGCCTCAGTTCCATTCGTGTATTTCGTATACATATTTGTATCCGAATCACTAGCCATTAAAACACTTATTTTCATTGCCTTTTCGGGGCTCAAAATCCGTGACATCGAGCTAGTTTCCAGGTCTGTTTTGCCTAAATTCTATGCTGAAGATGTGCACCCTGAAACTTGGAGGGTGTTCAATTCTTTTGGTAAAAGATATATAATCACTGCAAGCCCTAGAATTATGGTGGAACATTTTGTTAAGAACTATTTTGGGGCTGATAAGGTCTTAGGAACAGAGTTAGAGTTGACAAAATCTGGACGTGCAACAGGGTTTGTTCAAAAACCAGGTGTTCTTGTTGGAGAACACAAAAAAATAGCCATTTTAAAAGAACTTGGGACAAGTGTACCAGATATAGGTCTTGGGGACAGAGAGACAGACCATGATTTCATGTCCATTTGCAAGGTAATTTATTTTCAATCTCACATACATGGTATTATTATTATTATTTTCAATAATCTTGGGTTTACATCACAAGTTACTATTATAATTACTTTATACTCAAAGATTAAATGTTGGGTATATTTGTTGTGAAAAAGATGACAATATTTAAAAGATAAACACACGAATTTGTAAATGAATTTTTATTTCTTGAGGAATCACAATACAGTAGCTGGGCGGCTATTAATATCGCTTACAAACCATATATCATAAACTAACATATATATATTCAGAAGAAGAAAAAATCCTAATACAATAGAAATACCCAAAAATATTAATATCACACAGTTCGACCCGCCAGTTGTGGCTGGGTGTCCAGTACAGTCAAGCTCCACACAATTCAACAATATTAATATCACATCCATGACAAGCAGGTGGGAATAATGAGTCAGGTGTGTAATGGTGTATGTGTGTTTTTTATTTTTTTTCTTGTTTCATTTCCATCACTTGTTCTTGTCAATAATTAATTGAATGTAGTTTGTCACATTATATATAGTTGTCAAAGGGTTTGCATGTACTTTAAATCCAACACGCATCTCTAACTTTCAACTGTTTTTCATTTTTTTCACTCAACATATCTATCTCATGAAAGGTCACACTTTAGTTACATTTGTACTATTTTTCCAAAAAGGAAATAAAAAGGGTTAGTATACTTCATTTATTGCCTCAATTAGATTGGCACAAGTGTATGCGTGGGTAACGTATTATCACGATAGCAAATAAGTCGTTGACCTTCAAGAATGAGTATTTGGTCCCTTAAATATTTTGTTACAATCTCACAATCAGTTACAATGTCGAAAATCGTCGAAATCTTCATTTAATTGTCATGTGACCCTTATGAAAATATGTCTCACTCCAAATTTTGAACTTGTGTCCAAGTTATAACTTCGTAAAGTTGTAAATGGAAAACCACGTGACAATCATAAAAAAAATCAGCACTTTCTGTCTTTTGGGATTATTTGTGAAACTACAAAGTTTGAGGACTGACTTGCTACTGGAACAATAGTTTGATGACGACGACCAAGAATGCAGTTTTCCCAATAATAAGAATTTTTCAATTTACTTTCTGTATATAAGTTATATACAATAAATTAATTTGTCCATGTTAACTGCAGGAAGGATACATGGTTCCTAGAACAAGAATTGAGGCACTACCAAGAAACAAACTTCTGTCCCCAGTAATTTTTCATGAGGGTCGTTTAGTACAAAAACCTACGCCTCTAGTGGCTCTTGTCACCTTCTTATGGATGCCGATTGGAATTATTCTCTCTCTCATTAGGGTTTATTTGAACATCCCTTTGCCAGAAAGAATTGTTCGATACAACTATATGATTCTTGGAATTAAGCTCGTTGTCAAAGGCACCCCTCCTCCGCCTCCCACTTCCGGCAGACGCGGCGTTCTCTTCATTTGCAACCACCGTACCGTCCTCGACCCGGTTGTCACCGCGGTGGCACTGGGCCGGAAAATAAGTTGTGTCACTTATAGCATAAGTAAATTTTCCGAACTCATTTCACCTATTAAAGCAGTTGCATTATCAAGAGAACGAGAAAAGGACGCGGAAAATATCAAACGTTTGCTCGAAGAAGGCGACCTAGTAATATGTCCCGAGGGTACAACTTGTAGAGAGCCATTTTTGCTAAGGTTTAGTGCACTTTTTGCCGAACTCACTGATAGAATTGTGCCAGTGGCGATCAACACAAAACAAAGTGTATTTTACGGGACGACTGCCCGAGGGTACAAATTGTTGGATCCGTATTTCGTTTTCATGAACCCGAGACCCGTTTATGAGATCACTTTCTTGAATCAACTGCCTCCAGAGCTCACTTGCAGGGGTGGAAAATCTGCCATTGAAGTTGCAAATTATATTCAAAGGGTGCTGGCTGGTACATTAGGGTTTGAGTGCACAAATTTGACTAGGAAAGATAAGTATGCTATGATTGCTGGAACAGATGGAAGGGTTCAATCCAAGAAGGATAAGTCTGATGAAAAAAAGTGATTATTTTTAAAAGAATTTTCTGCTGTTATTGATAGGGGTTTCGATTATCTATCCATATGAATATTGGGAAGGAAAAAGAAAAACAGAAATAGTGACAAAAAATATATTGATCAGATTTGTGGATTGTTAATCATGATTGCTGAATAATGATATGAAAATTGCAGAATTTATTTTATTTTATTTATTTCATGCATATAACACGCTCTTTTCCTGATTCGTTCTCATTTCGTTATCGATGTCTATCAGCAATTTGGATAATTGATTCATTCATCCTCGAATTTGTCCCCGAATTCCTTAATCTTCTTCTTCAATCCAACGATGGTTAGAACACGAAATAAGTCCTTACATATACTAAAATCAAAGAAGGAAAATTAAGAAATCAAAACTGTTAAAAGTATTGGTAGTTTAATTAATTTTGTGTCTAGCTGAATAATCCATGAGTTTTAGGGAATTATTTAAGAGTTTGAAAGAGTCTTGTCTGTTGAACATTATTTTAGGAGAATCCCATGATCTTAGTGTTTGTTATTCATGGGACTTATCCCCTTTTTTTCCTTCTGTTATCTCAAGTTGTAAGGCTATTTAAAGCCAAGTCCATTATTCAATATGATCATCTCTTCCATTGATATTCCATAATCTACAATTTATGGTATTAGAGCCCCTCACTAGGGCCTGAAAACTCAACAAAGCCGTAGCTTTCTGACTTGCATCAGCTAGAGTTAATAGCTGGAGAAGGAAGTAATTTTGTACAACTAGCTATCCCACGTTTCAACGGACATTATGGTCATTGGTCAATGCCCATGGAAAATTTCTTGCGCTCTAAAGAATATTGGAACCTGGTAGAGAATGAAATTACAACGTATGCTCAAGGAATTGTTTTAAGTGATGCTCAAAACAAAGCCAAACTGAAGGACTTGAAGACCAAGAACTACCTCTTCCAAGCCATAGATCGAGCCATTTTGGAGATAATCTTGAAAAAGGACACAGCAAAAGACATATGGGATTCGATGAAAAGAAGTATCAAGGCACGGCTAGAGTCAAACGTGCACAGTTGCGGGCTCTTCGTAAAGAGTTTGAGATGCTTCACGTGAATGTGGGAGAGTCGGTCAACGACTACTTTGCAAGAGTGCTTACAATAGCCAACAAGATGAGAATCCATGGAGAAAAGATGGATAATAAGGTGGTAATTGAAAAGATTCTAAGATCTATGACACCAAAATTTGATTATGTGGTTTGTTCCATTGTGGAATCCAATGAGATATATGACATTTCCATTGATGAATTGTAAAGTAGCCTACTTATGCATAACAAAGAATTATTGGCCATGTAATGGAGGAACAAGTGCTGAAAGTGAGTCAAGAAAACAATTCACCTAGGAGAGGAAGGGGTCGTGGAATCTATAGAGGTCGTGGGAGAGGAAGAGGGAGACAAAGTTCATTTGATAAGTCTGATGTTGAATGTTATCATTATCTTGAATTTAGGCATTTTCAATATGAGTGCCCTAAAAAGGAGCAAAGTAACAGAGCAAATTTTGCTGAAGCTGAAGAAGAAATGTTGCTTATGGATTATGTGAATATGCAAGAAGATATTGTTACAATTTGTGGTATCTTGATTCCAGATGCAGTAATCACATGAGTAGAGACAATGAGTTTTTTGTGCAACTTGATGAAAGCTTCAAAGATAATGTAAAGCTAGGAAACAAATCTAGCCCGTGTGTCAGAGGGAAAGGAGACATCAACATTGAATTAAATGGGGTGGAGTACTGCTTCTCTGGAGTTTTCTATGTACCTGAATTGAAGGGCAATCTGATCAGCCTTGGTCAATTGCAAGAAAAGGGATTTGCCATTTTTATTCAAAAGAATGTATGTCAAATCCATCATCCTGAGAAAGGTTTACTATTACAAGCTGAGATGGCTCCAAACAGAATGTTTCCACTACAAACAAAGGCTTCATCTAGTGATCCTAAGTGTTTCAAATCTACCACTCAAGAGGATACAAGCTGGCTGTGGCATTACAAATATGGACATCTAAGTTTCAATGGTCTGAAAACTTTACAACAGAAGCAAATAGTTACTGGATTACCAAGGTTGCAAGCTTCCTCAAAGATTTGTGAAGAATGCGTGATTGGAAAGCAACAACGTGAGTCATTTCCTCAACAAAGCACCTAGAACTCATCAAAAATTCTTCAACTAGTTCACTCCGACATATTTGGACCAATTAATCCTATCCCAAGAGTGGCAAGGGGTACTTCATAACTTTTACCGATGATTTTAGTAGGAAAACTTGGGTGTATTTCTTATCTAAAAAATTTGAGGCTATTACTGTCTTGAAGAATTTTAAAATTATGGTTGAGAAAGAATTCGGGGTATTTATTAAAGCATTTCGTAGTGATCGCGGAGGAGAATTCACTTCACACGAGTTCACTACCTTTTGTGAAGAAAATGGTGTACGTAGACAGTTAACGACGGCCTACACCCCGCAGCAAAATGGGATTTCAGAAAGGAAAAATTGTACGATTATGAATATGGTACGTTGCATGCTCACAAGAACAAAAGTGCCTAAGAATTTTTGACATGAAGCTGTGAATTGGAGTGTTCATATCTTGAATGGATGTCCAACATTTGCTGTGAAGGATATGATCCAGAAGAAGCTTGGAGTGGGAACAAACCATGAGTTGCTCATTTCAAAGTGGTTGGTTGCTTAGCTTATGGTCATGTTAATGATAAGCTAAGAAGCAAACTTGAAGACAAAAGTGTGTCATGTGTTATGCTTGGGATTAGTGAGGAGTTCAAGACTTATAAGTTGTATAATCCAGTTACTAAAAGAATCATAGTCAGCAGAGATATAATTTTTGAAGAAAAAGCTTGCTGGAATTGGATAGATAAAAGAGAAGTAGAGATAGTTGTTGATCTTGAAGAAAATTAGGAGAATTCAGTAGTAGACACTAGTTTAGAAGGCTTAGCTAGTGAAAATGAACCATTTGGAAACAACTTAAAGGAGTACATAATCAGAGAACCAAGATTAAGAAGAACTAATGTATGGATGACAGATTATGAGGGTGGGATGAGTTATCTAATAATGAAAATACTACTTAATTAGCCATGTTTGCTGACAGTGATCCAATCACCTTTGATGATGCTATGAGAAGTTCAAAATGGAGGAAAGTCATGGACATAGAAATTGAAGCCATTATAAAGAATAATACTTGGGAACTTACTGAGCTACCTGCAGGGGAGAAAACTATTAGAGTCAAATGGATTTATAAAACAAAGCTCAGATAAAATGGAGAAATTGGCAAACATAAAGCCAGGCTAGTGGCTAAGGGCTACACACAAGAATATGAGCTAGATTATGCTAAAGTTTTTGCACCTCTGGCTAAGCATGATACAATTTGATTGGTGGTATCATTGGCAGCTCAACGTAAAATCAGCATTCTTGCATGGATATTTGAATGAACAGGTTTTTGTTGACCAACCACCAGGGTATGTCAAGATAGGAAAAGAACAGAATGTGTATAAATTAAAGAGGGCTTTATACGGACCGAAACAAGCTCCTAGAGCTTGGTACAGTCATATTGAGTCTTACTTTACAAAAGTGGGTTTCGAGAAGTGTCCTTATTTGCATACACTATCCATCAAGCATGAGAAATGAGTAAGATTTTAATAGTTTGTCTCTATGTAGATGATCTCATATATACTGGAAATGATAAGACAATGTTTTTTGAATTTAAGAAGTTTATGATGGTAGAGTTTGAGATGACATATATGGGAATATGCATTATTTCCTAGGCATGGAGGTTAAACAAATGGCTGATTAGATTTTTGTTGGACATAAGAAGTATATTGAGGAAGTATTTGTTAGATTTCACATGAATGATTGTAATATAGTTCAGAATCCCATTGTTCCAGGAACTAAGCTGACTAGAGATGTTAATGGCACAAAGGTTGACGGTACATATTTTAAGCAAATAGTAGGAAGCTTGATGTACCTAACTGCCACATGACCTGATTTAATGTTTGTGGTAAGCTTGATTAGTAGAATTATGGAGTCACCTACGGAGCTTCACTTTCAGGCAGCAAAAAGGGTTTTGAGGTACTTAAAAAAAACTGTAGATTATGGCATGTTTTATTAGAAAAATTCAGAATCGAGTCTGATGGGATTTAGTGACAGTGATTATGGTGGAGATTTGGAGGACCGAAAGAGTACAACTGGATATAATTTTATATCGAGTTCTGCTGATGTTGCTTGGTCCTTGAAAAAACAAGAAGTTGTCACATTATCAACAACTGAAGCTGAGTTCATAGCTATAGCCTCTTGTGCTTGTCAAGCTGTTTAGATGAGGAGAATACTTGAAGCATTATGTTGTACACAGAGGGAGCCTACTAAGATATTTTGTGACAACGGCTCTACTATAAAATTATCAAAGAATCCCATGCTACATGGAAGGTGCAAACATATAGACATCATATTTCACTTTCTTCGTGATCTTACTAAAGATAGTAGGGTGGAACTGGTTCATTATCAAAGCCAGGAGCACGTAGCAGATATTTTTACCAAACCATTGAAGCTAGAGACTTTCTTGAAGATGCCCAACTTGCTTGGAGTTAAATTAAATCCATGTGTTTAGTTTACGAGAGGATGTTAAAAGTATTGGTAGTTTAATTAATTTTGTGTTTAGCTGAATAATCCCTAAGTTTTAGGGAATTATTTAAGAGTTCGAAAAAGTCTTGTCTGTTGAACATTATTTTAGGAGAATCCCATGATCTTATTGTTTGTTATTCATGGGACTTATCCCCTTTTTTCTTCTGTTATCTCAAGTTGTAAGGCTATATAAAGCCAAGTCCATTATTCAATATGATCATCTTTTCCATTGATATTCCAGAATATACAATAAAAACAATCAATATTTGAAGACAATGGGATCTGGATTGTTTTTGAAGATGATGAAATTAGGATGATTTCCTCTTCTTCTCAAATAGTAGGTTTAAGATATTTTCACATTAGATGAAATCAAGATGACTTTTTTGGTTGGAAATTTGGTTGAGAAGAAAGTCATAGAGATGCGAACATGTTTGTGTTGACTCGTTCACAGACCTAATTTTAGCTTTTTAAGACTAATCTCCAAGCGCTTATAGATTGATTTAATAAGGTTTTCTTCTGAAGAGCATTTCGCTCATATTTGATGCCTATTAAAGAGAAGGTTTCTCTCTCTCTAGAAAAATGCGTATTGGAATATTGATTGTGTGGAGAATATGTGTAGCTAAAAAGTAAGAAAAAGTTTCGGACTTACGTACAAAATATTTACTTTGCGAATATGTAAATAAAAATGAGTTTTTTATTTTTTTTAAAAAAGAGTTTTTAAATAATGGTAGACAAACAAGATGGTCTTGGTTTATGGGGTTGGAAGTATTTGTTCATTTGGGGCTAATTTTCCATAGAGTCCACGATGGGTTTGCCATGATCTTGAGTAATGGTTGAGTGATTGTAGATATTGTTTTAACGATGGCGATGGTGATGGTGAATTCTGACAAGCTCAATAGTTCCGACTCCTCAAATTTCTTAATTTTTGCAAGAGCAAGACAAATGCATAATACGAAAATTGCATTTCGACTTATTTTTATTCTTATATTACGTCTCATTTGACCTCTGTTCTCTAAAAATTCATTTTTCTCAAAACTTAATTTCAACAGCATATTCTTTCAATAAAATAATTTTACACGTAAACTTAATTTTTTTCTACTTTTTAAACATACATTCTTCAAATAATCACTATTACAAAACTTTTTTTTTTTTTTTTGACAAAAATGAGGCTCAAACACACACTACATATTATACGTGAAATAATGCCTGATTTTGTGGGATATTATTGAGTTCCAAATCCATCGACAGTGATGTTGAGGGTACATCCTAATGTGACCAAATTACAACTATGTAGCGGAAGCTTGCTCCAAAGGTTGTCAAAACGGTGTTTTTAGGCTCAATTTCACGTTATCTTTATCTACCAACCAATCCAAACAGCTTCAACTCATAACCAACATATTCACATCGCTTGCTCTTCAACCTCACCCACAAAGGCAAGATAATGATAATGATTTGTAAGCCACAAAAGCACTGAAAAAACAATGAAAAAAATACATAAAGGAAGACCAAAATACAAAGGGAAGTCACATATTTTTTCTTCTCTCAAAGGCAGCCAACTTTCACACTAAGAGGGCAGCCACGATTTTTTCTCCATCTAACATAAATCACATACAAAATGGTGAGGGCAAAGACATCATATATATAGGCTAGGTTAGGCTTTAGTAAGACCAATAAAGATGTCAAATGGGCCAAGATTCAAAGTCATCCAAGGTAATATATATATGGACCATGAGCAACATTAATTGTTTAAGTTACTTTCAACGGCCCGCATTGTTTTCAGGTTGAGCCTTTTGACTTGGTTGTTGGTAATAATTTAATCCAATGTTATATCATCATCCGGGATTCATTGGCGGGGATGTAAGATGAAAGTGAAAAGGGTAACTAACTAAAAAAACGCAAAAACCAAATATCGAACACACTAAAAACCGCAGAAACCAAATATCGAACACAGATTTTGGAAGCACAAAAACAAAACTATAGAAAGTCACAGCACAACAACAAAAATTTAGGAAGATCGCCAAGAACCATCAATTTCTGTAAAAGATAGACTCCTACGGTTTGTGTAGTTCAATTTTTTTAAAAACTTACCCAAGACAGACTATAAAGCTATTAAAAACTTACCCAAGACAGACTATAAAGCTATAGTCATCAATTCCACCATAAAACCATTTGACAATGAATTAATGAGAACTCGAGGCAAGAAATTCAATTGGGTAATCGTCAGCATCCCCTAGATAATTATACCTCGAGCTCAAATATCTGTCGTTGTCATGTTTTCTCCTCACCTTCTTCCTCACTCTCTAAGTAAAAACTCTATTTTCATAAATTCTTCATTTTCTTCTCAATTCAGAGCTTCATTTTGAAAGTAACTCATACTTTACTATCAAATAAGAAACTATTCTCCAATTTTGACCTTTAAAAATTATTCATTTTAAAACTCTCTGAATTGTTTATAAAATTTAAGCTTATTGTCACGGATTTGTTGTTTTCTTCAAGCACCGTGTGGCACTTAGTGTCTCCAACTTTTGCCCCTTGCTATTTTTCCACTAAGTCAGCCTCCCAATTGGGGTCGAGGTCTTAGGAAGGCATTAAGTAGAACACTTAAGAATTTTAAAGAGGAACACAAGTAGTTAACGAAAGCTTTATATTGAACGAAGAAGCTTTACAATGCTTAAGAGTTTACAACTCACTATCTTGAGCCAATGAATTAGTCTACCAAGCTATTTATAAGCAAAGCCATTCTTAATGGATGGCTAGGATCAATTTGATCCAACGGTCTACATTGAATCTCTAGAATTTTCTACAACTATCCATAATAAGATATTTACAAAGAATCAATTAGGATATTCTAGAATAATCCACAAGTATAGAACTTGCCAATTCTCTAGAATCTTCCATTATCCTCTAGTTGCCATCATAGTCTAGAACATTCCGGATTAGCTTCAAGCCACCATTGTTCTACATAATTCTGCAATCTTCGCTATGAAATGAGCGGGTCATGACATTCTCCCCCGCCTAATTGGGCGACGTCCTCGTCGCCATATAGTACTTTAGTTTGTTTTCAAACTACCACCAGTTTTCTTGTGCCTCCTAGGTATCTTCAGACTCGGGCAATCCTTTCCATTTGATTAAGTATTGTTTGCAAGGAGGTACTCCACGCTTTCGAACCATGCGGTATGCTAAAACCTTATCAACCTCCTTGTCAAAGGACTTAGTCACAATCAGGGGTGCTCGTTGTGACTCACTCCGGTTAGGGTCTTCCATGTCTCCATGGAATGGCTTCAACATACTCATATGAAAGACTGGATGAATCTTCAAAATGTTAGGTAGGTCAAGGCGATAGGAGACCTTGCCAACTTTAGCGACTACCAAGAATGGCCCTTCATACCTCCGCACCAAGCCTTTGTGAACACTTCGGTATGCTGTGAACTGTTGAGGCAATATTTTCACAAGGACTTGGTCACCAACCTTGAACTCCAACGGCCGTCTCTTCTGTCTGCCCACTTTTTCATGCGTTTCTGTGCTTTGTCCAAGCAAGAACGGACTAAGTCGGCATGCTCCTTCCAAGACTTAGCCATTTTATAGGCTACAGGACTTTTTCCTCCTTCAATGGAAGTGGACAAAATATGGGTTGTTAGTGGTTGTCACCCAATTGCCAACTTGAATGGACTCTACCCTGTAGCCTCACTCCTTTGTAAGTTGTATGAAAATTGAGCAACGTCTAGGAGCTTGACCCTATCTTTTTGATTGGTACTTACAAAGTGTCGAAGATAGCATTCCAACAAAGCATTTACCCTTTCCGTTTGCCCATCCGTCTGTTGGTGAAAGCTTGTTGAGAAGTGTAAGTCCGAACCGAAGAGTTTGAACAACTCCGTCCATAGCCGTCCAATGAAGCGGGGGCCACGATCACTTATTTTGCTTCATGGTAACCCCCAATATTTCACCACGTTCTTGAAGAATAACTTTGTCGCTTCTTCCGTCGTACAATCCTTAGTGGCCGGGATGAATGTGCCATACTTCGAAAATCGATCAACTATCACCATAATTGACCCGAACCCTTCGGATTTAGGCAAAGCACTGATGAAGTCCGTTGTGAGGGAATCCCATAGACGTTCCGGGATAGGTAAAGGCTCCAAGAAACCCGTCGATGATTTATTCTCTTCCTTGTCTTGTTGGCAACAAGACAAGTCTTCATATAAAGCTCCACCATATCCTTCATTTGTGGTCAATAGTAAGCTCGTTCAAGCAATGTCAATGTGCGTTTTTGGCCGGGGTGGCCGGCCCACTTAGTATCGGGGCACTCCTTGATAATGTCCCACCACAAGTTATTCCACTTAAGAACATAAACACACTACCATGTAGTATAGAGTAAGCCGTCCTCTACCCAGAATCTCCGCGTCTTTCCTTCTTGGGCAGCTTTTACCAACTCCTTAGCCAAAGGATCATGGTCCATGCCTTCTCTGATTAAATCAAGTAACACCCCTTTAACTTGACTTATAGCTGCAAGCTCCACCTTTCTGCTTAGAGCATCAGCAACAACATTGGCCTTGCCGGGCTTAACGTGCTTGCTTGGGAGTCAACTTTTTTTGTGTTTGGAAGTAGCTAGTAGCAACGCTGTTTGTCTTGATGACAAACTTAGAGCCTAACAAGTAATGACGTCATACCCGTAGGCAATAAACAATAGCTGTTATCTCATTTTCTTGCACCGTAGCGACGATTGGTGTCATTGAGCTTGCGGCTTTCAAAAGCAATTGGACGCCCTTTTTGCATTAGAACTCCCCCAATAGAAAAGTTCGAGGCATCTGTTTGAACTTCAAAGTTTTGAACTTCAAAGGTCTTGGTAAAATTCGGCAATGCCAAGACCGGTTCCTCCATCACGGTCGTCTTCAAACCATCAAAGGCTGTTTGACATTTCTCGGACCACACCCACGTCTTATTCTTCTTCAATAGGTCCGTCAATGGGACTGCCCTTACCTAGTAGCCTTGGATGAACCGCCAATAATAATTGACTAGACCAAGAAAGAAACGAAGTTCTGCTACCTTGGTTGGTGCCTCCCACTCTTTGATTGCCTTGATCTTTGCCTCACCATCCTTAGGTGCCCATGGCCAATGATATGACCAAGGAAGTACACCTCTTCCTTGGCGAAGGAGCAGTTCTCATTCTTTATGTATAGTTCATTCTCCCGCAACGCTTTGAACACAGTCCGTAGATGGTTGCGTGATCTTCCCAAGTTGTTGCTATAAATGAAAATGTCATCAAGATAGACCACCACGAACTTGTCCAAGTATGGCTGAAAAATCTTGTTCATTAACATGCAAAATGTGGCCGAGGCATTGGTTAGGCCGAAAGGCATCACCAACCACTCGAACGAACCATAACGAGTAATACATGCCGTCTTAGGTTCGTCCCCTTCCTCTATCCGAACTTGGTAGTAGCCTTTTTATAGATCAACCTTCGTATAGTACTTTGCACTACCAAGTCTATCAAATAAGTCGGCAATCAAAGGAATAGGACACTTGTTTTTTATTGTTACCTTATTAAGCACCCGATAATCCACGCACATCCTCAACGAACCATCATGCTTCTTTTGGAACAAGACCGGTGAGCCATAAGGTGCCTTCGAATGTCGTATCCTCCCCGTATCGAGTAGCTCCATCAATAGCCTTCGAAGTTCTTCCAGCTCAGGCGGTGCCATGGCCGGTGGTTTGGCACCCGGCTCAAGCTCGATCTTGTGGTCCATCTCCCTCCTAGGTGGTAATTTCCTAGGCAACTCCGGCGGCATCACGTCTTTGTTTTCCTCAAGGACTTCCTTGATAACTTTAGGCAAGTCATCCTCCAATTGTCCCCTTACAGCTTCATCTTGGTCCTCTGTCTTTAAGGCTGCCAAGTATGTCACCTCACCCTTCTTCAGGCCTTTTGCTAGCTGTATGGCTGAAAGCTGCCCCTTAGCTTTTGCATGGCTGAAAGCTGCCCCTTAGCTTTCGTCCTAGTCACCGTAGGCACCATGGATGAAGACCCCTTCTCCAAGATGCAAACTGAGCCGAAGGAAAGTATAGGAATAGCATTGACCTTCCTCATAAAATCCAACCCAAGAACCAAGCTGAAATCATCCATCGTTGCCACCGAAAGATCAACTTGGCCACGCCAAGTCCCCAACTAAACTTTCGCCCCTTGAGTCACACCACCAAGGGGGTATGGTAGGAGAATTCACCGCCTTCATGAATCCACCACCTTTAGTGATTTTGAGGCCCAATCGTCTCACCTTATCCTCCGTAATGAAGTTGTTAGTAGCTCCCGTATCAACCATCGCTATAACGGGTCGACCATTCACTTTGGCTTCCACATACATCAATCCTTTTTCATTATGGGAAGTTGGAGTAACCTTATCATTGAGGGCACTAATTAGCTGTAATGAACTGAAATGTTCCGCCCTTCGATCTTGGCTAGGGCATGAATCCCATTCCTCCGCTATAACCACTAACGTACCAAGCTTAGGACAATTATGTATGGGATACGGCCCCTTGCACACAAAGCACCCACCACGAAGCCCTGATGGAGTATTCTTCCTTTCTTTATAATTACCCCGAGAAGTCGACGGTTTGGAAGTATTGCCCCCTTTATAGAATGATGGCTTCTTGGTATTATCTTTCTTTTCTCCCCCACCTTTAAACGGGTTACCTTTGGAGCTTTTAAAAGATTTTGACGAATCTGTGTTCCTTTGGAACTCGGTTAAAGATTCAGCCAACACAATAGCATCGTCTACCGTCTTCACATCCTGATGTTGTAATTCTTGTTTAGCCCAATTTTGTAAGCCGTTGGTAAAGTGAAATAATAGATCTTCATCCGACATGCTTGGGATTTGAAGCACAAGGGTTGTAAATTCTTTAACATACTCTCGAGTAGTGCCCTTATGTTTCAACTCCTAAAATTTTTTACGGGCCTCATAGACTACATTCTCCGGATAGAATTGGCGCTTTAATTCCTTCTTAAAATCATCCCAACTATCTATCCTACAAGCACTCATTTCTATATCGATGTGTTTACATCGCCACCATAAAGCCGCAGTGTCCATGAGATACATAGTTGAGGTACGTATCTTAATCGCGTAATCAAGAATGTTCATGCCCTCGAAGTATACCTCCAACCGCCATAGGAAGTTATCAAGTTCCTTCGCGTCCCACTTGCCATCAAACTCCCTTGGCTTAGGGTAGTCGACCCTTGGAGCTGCCAAACTGTGCTTGTTCCTGTGCTACTCAAGGCCTTCTTGCAAGCATCAAAGCCCCTTTGCATGTCAACCCAAAGCTTGTTTACTTGGTCTTGGATCGCCGTAATGACATCCATCACCTTGATCTCCAACCTTGTCAACTCATTCTTTAGAGAACCTTAGTCCTTATTGATGGTATCAAATTGTTCCGAGGTGTGGGACTCTAAGGTTGAGAGTGAATTCTCCACCGTCTCAATGCGTTTCCCCATGTTAAAGAAAACTTTCTCGAGTGACCCAACAGTGGGAGCCGGTGGACGACTCCTGCTCCGACCATGCTTAGCCTTCTTGTCGGTAGTTGGGAGTTCTATCTCTCGTCCCCTATCTTCATGTTCCACCTCCGTGGTACCGGAACCCGCAACCTCTCGATCCGCCATACTAACGATAGTAAATGAGCTGAACCCAAGCTCTGATACCAATTGTCACAGACTTGTTATTTTCTTCAAGCACCATGCGGCACTTAGTGTCTCCAACTTCCGTCCCTTATGGTTTTTCTACTAAGTCAGCCTCCCAACGACGTTGAGGTCTTAGAAAGGCGCCAGTAGAACACTTAAGAATCTTAAAGAGGAACACAAGTGGTTAACGAAAGCTTTGTATTGAACGAAGAAGTTTTACAATGCTTAAAAGTTTACAACTTCACTCTTTTGAGCTAATGAATTAGTCTACCAAGCTATTTATAGGCAAAGTCATTCTTAATGGATGGCTATGATCAATTTGATCCAACAATCTACATTGTATCTCTAGAATTTTCTACAACTATCCATAATAACATATTTACAAAGAATCAACTAGAATATTCTAGAATAATCCACAAGTATAAAACTTGTCAATGCTCTAGAATCTTCCATTACCCTCTAGTTGTCATCATAGTCTAGAACATTCCGGAATAGCTTTAAGCCACCGTTGTTCTAGATAATTCCACAATCTTCGCTATGAAATGAGCGGGTCGTGACATTATGCTCTTATATATAGATTGGTGACAAGGTTAACGTGATGATTTCTACAAGCTAATCGACTCCACTCTCACCAATAAAGAGAGTCTACCAACGAAATAAATAAATAAATACCGTCAATTCACTCATTGATTCTCTAGTTCTCAAGAGAAATATGCAAGGACTTGTAGAGAACCTTTCCACGAAGAAGTTCAGCAAGAACATAGCCAACATACCATATATCAATTGCAATTGTTTATTCAGTTGCCCCAAATATCAGCTCAAGTGCGCGATAGTACCGAGAACAAATATAAGAAATATTTGGTTCACCTTTTACCTATTCAACATAATGGATTAATTACTGTATCACATCAATTTATTTTACCATGAGAAAAGCAGAAGATAGAAAGATGTCTTTAAAAAGAACGAATTTCAGGTCTCAGCAAAATCTTCAAGCATGCTTGCTCAATGGACAATGATATTAAAATCTTGAGAGCTGCTTACAAATTGGTTAGTGAGCCAAATGTGTACAACTCAAAAGTTCTATTTAGAGAAAATATACATAAAGAAATTACACGGTCCATTGTTGTTTAGTGCATAACCTTTTTTAATCTCTCCAAGGCATCATTCAAAAGCTTAGGAAATTTAGGTGAAGCTCATCCTTGTCTTTGGTTGAGAAAAAAAAAAAGCGATGCTCGAGTGAAACAACACTGGGGTGATCAAAAAGACATATTGTCTGCGGTTCACAATTTTTATATCTCTTTTCCTGCAACACCTTTTTGATAGCTGCTGTTTCTCCACTTTCTAGACACTTGCCCTGCAAAGCTATTTATACACACAATTTTAACCAAAGTTGTTTTTATGATAATTTATACTTCAAAAGAAATGGGTATCTAACTCAAACATGTTAGTCATAGGAAAGCATCATATATCCTTTTATGTCTTCTTTTTTCCCAACTTAACCATCATTAAATTACCACCTATAATGTATCAGAATATATGCAGAACATAATCACCCGAAACACAATCCCAAAGGAATCCTGTCCAACAACATGCTCTACCATGTAACTTATTTATATCATAAAAAGAAAGAAAAACATAAATAAACGATATGAAATCCTTCTACCCTGACATAGCACCAAAAAACATAAAAATGTAGCACAAGATTTTTGTAAGATCACTCTCATTACTCATTTTCGACATCCGCTGCTTCCTCCAATTCTCATCAATGAAATTCTCCTCATTAGTCACTCCACTAAAACCCAAAGGCAAGGGAGTCAAGACCAGCCTGAACCCACGATTTCCATATAATCCATTCTCATTCAAATTCATGGACTTTCCTAACAACTCCTTGAAAATTCATCATTAATTTCATTATTCATACATCACAATTCGCTATACTTAATCTGTAACCAATCAATTTGTAAAATATACTAAAAGCTAAAAAAGAAAAGAAAGGGCTCACAGTGTGCCTGCCAGCAGCACTCAGGGCGGAGTCAGTGGTGGACAGACGGACAACAATGCAGAGCGGAAGCCTAGATGTAGTTCACGTTGGCTGGAGCTGAAGAAAGCTGAACGAAATTTAGGGAAAAAATGAGAGAAAGGGGAGAGAGAGAAATGACGAACAAGGAAGCAGTCGAACGTTGTTCCTAGCAGCGAACTCTGACAAGCAAATAGCGCAATTAGATAACTTTTCGACTTGCCGTCTTTGGCGGCGTAGGCTAGCTTCAGGAGATATCTTAAGACGTTATTCTTCATGCCCTTGTTGGGCGACGCCTGAGATGATGGTGGAATGTCGCATTCAGCGGATCTACTTATGGTAAATCCTTCCTCAGTGGCGACTGTGACGACTTAGGCAACATCGGCTGAATGACGTCGCCAAAAAATTGTGAACAGAGACATTTCCATTGGAAGAGAGCGAGAGGGGAGAGGATTTAATGCCTTGAGCGAGAGCAATTAGGGCAACTCTAAAATTTTCCCAAACCAGTTTGTGGTTGACGATAGGCCATTTCGATACGTGTTAAGAATGAACAGTGCCAAATGTTAGGCTCTTTTATATTGTTTAGGATAGGATTTAGGGTTAGGATACAAAATGTACATTTAGCATAAATCATTGACGTTCCATATTGACGAATTGCAATGTGCAAAAATCCTCAAACTTGTCATTTGTAGCGACGGTTTTTTCCAACTCCATCCCAAATCCCGAACTGGTCCCAAGCGATAAGCTCCCTGTAACAACTGTACATGGAGGGCGGAATTTCCAACAATACTTTCGCCACCCAACCCGGTGGCGGGGACCGCATCAAGCTCAACGTCGGAGGCAAGCTTTTCGAGACCACTGTCTCCACCCTCCGGTCCGGCGGCCCGGACTCCCTATTATCTGCTCTTTCCAACCGACTGACTCAGGACCCGGTGTTTATAGACCGGGACCCGGAGATCTTCTCCGTCTTCCTCTCTCTTCTCCGATCCAACCGCCTTCCTTCCACCGCCAAACGTTTCTCTAATCAGGAGCTCATAGATGAGGCTTTATATTATGGTATTGAGTCGCAGCTCAGAATGGCACTTGCGCCGTGTCGACTCAATGGGATAGATGCTTCGCTCTTCACCACTGTCAAGCCATCTTCAGATGGAATTGTTTCTGCCTTTAATGCTATTGACTCCGATGGGTCCCTATGGGTCGCCCATGGCGGCCAGATCTCCGTCTATGACTGGAATCTCAGCCACACAGCCACCGTTCGAACGCACCTAGACGTCATCACTTCTATACGGAGAGTTCGACCCGAGATTGCTGCGGTTGGGTCAATATATGGGTCGGGCTTACATTTTTACAATATGACCAACGGGTGCCGAGTTGGCTCTGCGGATTGGGTAGACCCTTCCGATGTTCGCATCTATAAAGCCCGAGTACACGCGATAGCTGATTCGGAGGACTCCATCTTCGCATCCTATGATTGTCAGCACGGTGAGAATTGTGTTCTGATGATAGATAAGTCGACTTTGAAAATTTCGTCTGAAATTGGGAGAATGCCTGGAACATCCTCGAAAAATATGGTCCCCGGAAAGCTTACGTATGTGCCGGATATGGGAATTTTGGTTGGGAGCTCTGTTACGTCAGGTGCATTTGGATACTCCGGTTACATACGATTGTGGGATCCAAGGTCCGGGGAGGTGGTTTGGGAAACAAATGAGCCAGGCTCCGGCCGAAGCAGCAGGTTTGGGGACTCATTTGCTGATGTGGATGTCGACTTGGATAACTTGGCATTGTTCAAACTCTGTTCAAAATCAGGAGATTTGGCAGTTGCGGAACTGCGTAAACTGAGCGATGATCCATGGTTTTATTTGAAAGAGAAGAATCCGAGTATGAGGAATGTAGGAATAAGTAGTGGCCTTGCTGGGGGAAATTTGCTAATACACTGTTACAGGGAGCAAGTGTTTGTAGGGAGAGAAGGGGAGTTGGAGGTGTGGTCAAGAGTGGAGGATAATGCGGATGGAGAGGGGATTTTAAGTGAAGGGTTGTGCCGAAGGAATTATGTAGATAAGGTAGAGGATGCTGAAAGAGGGATCATAAAGAAAATGGAGGGAGGTGGGGATCGTCTTTTTGTGACTAGAGAAGATGTTGAGGGAATTGAGGTGTGGCAGAGTTCGAATTACTCAGGTGCAGTTTCAGTTTTGTGATAATATATAGAAGAACGGACTGGTGGTATGTTAACGTCAATGTCATTGTTCATTTTGTATTGTGATACGGTGGTGGACATCCTATCAAAAAAAAAAAGTGATACGGTGGTGGACAGGGTGGTTTATGTTGATTATTCTGGGACGTTGTTTATCATTGGAGAAAGAAGTCCAATGTGGAATATAATTGTTTTTGGAGGTAGGCCTCCTTTTGGTAGTTTGTTTAAAATGATTTATTTACATGATCATGTTCTGTATGTTAAGGTGCATTGCTCTTGTTATTTATGGACGTCTATGTATTTGTTACCTCTGAAAGTCACGTTGATAATTATTATTTATTTTCTAGATTTTATTCCCAGCATACAGAACTAGTGAGAGGCGGGATAATGGTCACGGATTTCTTTATTGCTGTTGCGGGTGAGTGATCGAACTTGGAAATAGTTTTGCCAGATCAATAACTAGAAGTTCTGTTTTTTCTTCATGCAATGCCTGATTGTTTGATGAAATGCTCACAAAGAATATCTACTTAATATAATTGACAGTCCGAAATATGAATGCTATCTAGTCTCTTAAAATAACAATCACTTTGACACTTGCAGAGGAGTATAGAGCAAAATATTTTGCATTTTGAGGTGCAGGAAAAATCTGCTAAAAATGAGTGCCTATTGTTCCTGTTTGTACGCTTGTGTTCTCTCAATGCTATCTATTATTCATAACTTGATTAATGGTTTTTATACATTTATTTAGGATTTATTTCGGTTCTTAGTGATCTTTTGTGTTGCTTCATTTGTTTGTTTTCAACTTGTAGATGGAATCAGAATTTTCATTTGAGTAGGATTTAAAGTTTCAGGCTTCAAATTTATTATAAACAGAGAGTCACCTAGAAAGTATAGCTGCTGGTTGACATTATTAATATGGGATTACAAATTTACAATTTTGGCTGGCTACAGTTCGCTATTAGGTGGTGTTAGATTTATTCGGAGCCTAGTTGAAAACAAATTCGCTGATTTACTAAATGCCCATGTAAATAAACATATGAACGTAGAAGTGGACAAATCATGTGAAGATTTTTGAAATATTAAAAAATGGAACAAAATGAGGCATCACTAAAGGGAAAATTTAAAGAAAACATTAGTTATCAGGCATGGGAAAGAAAGGTGGCGGACAACTGACTGAACAGGGCAGCTTATTCTTAGTCAGTCTGCTTAAAACAATTAAGCGAGAGGGAGAGGAATGGAAGTACGCAAATAATGAGATTTTCGGCTGCCAAGTTTCTGAGCAATTGGTGAGCTAGACAGCTAATCGCATTTGAGTTAACCTCATTGGAAACCATGTTTGGGAGGGGGGGTCAGCGACTTGTGGCAGCTTTGACTGTCAAATAGTGATACAGATTGTTAATCTGAACCCATCTTTAGCCAATTGTGAATCGTATGGAGTCATGTTCAGTACGACAGCGGACAGTCAAAGAAACTTCAAATATAGATTTGTTCTAAGTAATAAACACATTCAATTCAAAAGACAATTAATGTTAAGCAACGAAAACAATATTATGCCGTGTATCTTGCAGCCTGATCAGTTTGGTACTTGTCTTCAGTGGTCCATGTCAAGAATGTGGATACCCATAATGAAGAACTAGGAGTTTAAAATTTCCCGTCATGAGTAACTAAAACTTAAATCAAGGGTTCCCATACTTCAGTAATGTAAGATAATGTAACACCATGTTAATGTTTAGTCTAGCTGCTCTGAGTACTTGTTTTATTAGTTTTTTTCAGCAGTTCAGGGGCAAGAGGGAGCAGGAGACACCCTCACATCCCCATTGCCATGGATCTCAATGGTCAGTTAAAAGGTGCCCCTACAATGTCATACCCACTGGGTTTGCAATAAGTGGAGACCTACAAATTGATTAGTATACCATAGTAACTGTGTCATTAAAAAGGTCTGGCTTAGCATTCCAGTTCAACTCAAATCGTTTTGTTCATCTGGTTGTTATACTTGTTCTGTCCTCTGGGCTTTAAACTCACAAATCATTTTTATTAGTGATATTCATTCGGATCACATTCTGCTACTAACACAAGAAGTTAATAATCTAAGAGGGGCTCTGAACTTGAGGCTGTGGCTTTACCAGCCACTCAACTAGGTATATATTTGTATTCACATTTGCATTGTCTGGGCATTCTGGTCACTAAGTGCATATTTGTATAAACTATATTTTGTTCACGACAGTGTACTTCAATTTGCGTTGTCTGGGCATTTTGGTCACTAATAAAATCGATCTTTAGTTTATTGCCTTCTGTTGACAATATACTACATTTTGAAACCCACTTATGTTGGGAACTTTCTTAAAGGGATTTTCTTCAATCTTCTAATTGTAGTTTTGCATCCATATTTCCCTGCAACGTTCTCTATAGGTGCGGTTGGAGTAGTGGTCGGCACAAAAAACTTGTTGGCTCTATTGTTCAGGATAAAAGAAAACTTTGCTTCACTTGCTTCTTGAACAAAGAGATCCGACTGAATTTTGAAGGCTAATAGTGTTGACTGTATCATTTCATGTTCTTCCACGATAAATTTACTTCTGCTCTTGGCTAGAACTGGTTCTGAGCTGCTGCAATATTTATCTCCTTTTTCCTCATCTGTTATTCCTTGATACAGATGTTCTGTAGTTTGTTTTGTAGTTTTTGTTTTGTTTTGTTTTTTTTTTTTTTTTTT
>CAIGRO010216692.1:0-15593 GCA_903798355.1 Fraxinus baroniana | reverse complement strand
CATCTGTAGCAACGGAGGAGAATAGTGATTACAAAATTGATCACGAGCCAAGTAGCTTCCATGACAAGACTGATGCTGAGGATGTGCATGTGATAGATGCTTCCATCAAAAAATCGTCAAAGGATAATCTAGTACAAGTAGATTCAGAAGAAAGCACGGATATCCAGGTTCCATGTGGAGAAAAAGTGAAAACAATGCAACAGGACACAATAACTGTTCTGGAGGAAATTGTAGAACAACCACGAAATGCATCAGAGGCTGTCTCAAAAGGAAAAATTACTCTAGACATTGCCGAAGACCTCAATCACGAGCAAGAAGAATCATCTGTCACAAGAATCACAGAAGATGAGAAACTTGCAAATATGACCAGCTTGGCATCTGTAGCGACGGAGGAGAATAGTGATTACAAAATTGATCACGAGCCAAGTAGCTTCCATGACAAGACTGATACTGAGGATGTGCAATTGCTAGATGACTCCATCACATTTTCATCAAAGGAGAACCTAGTACAAGTAGATCTCAAAGAAAGACCAGAACACAATGTTCCATATGGAGAAAGAATGAAATCAATACCACAGGACCCAATAACTGTTCTAGAGGAAATAGAAGAACAAGAACCAAGAAATGCTTCTGACACCATTTCAGAAGAAAAAGGAGTTAATTTTGAAGGAGCAAAGAGAACTACTGACAATTGCGAAGAGATAACGGACAGTTCCAACTTTGTGGAACTAGATGAAATACCACCATCCAACCCTCCTCAGGAATCTAGAAAAGAGACAGTGCAGATGGCTGAAGATAAAGGAACTGAAAAACAACAGGATGACCTTCACACTTTAGCACACACCAAAGACTCGCCCATGGAAATAACACAAAAGGATGCTCCATGGTGTGTTGCAAGCATAGACGGTTCTGAAGACACTGGAGTAATGGATAAATTTGTGGCAGCCATTATACCGGAACCAGATGAGAACATGGTAGAAGCAGCAGAAGTTAAGGAGAGTGAATTTGCTGATAATTCAACCAGCAACGAGAATATTCAGCAGCTGCAACAGGAAGATACATCAGAAACATTCCAGACTGATGTAAAAAATACGAAACCTGCGGAAGGAGAGCTAGAGGAAGCAAACTGCGTACAAGAGAAAATAATTGTTGAAACAATAGAATCAAGAAAGGAGTCCACATCAATAGAGATAGCTAAAGGTTCACCACCTGACATTCTTCAGATTTATTCCAAGGAAACCTCACATGTAGAAGATCATTCTATTAAAGAGAAAAAGCTGACAATCAACAGAGAAGAACTACATGTAGAAAATACTGAACCTATTCAAGATGAAGGAGAAAAATTGCAAGAAGACAAAGAGGAAGAAGATGAAGCAGGCAACCCGAAAATGTGCGCAATTGATGTAGCAATTCACGAGGTGCGTTCAAAATAATGTACACAGACCTATTTTTTCTTTCTGACAACCAGATATACCCTTGTCTCTGCTTCTTATTATGATAACTAATTTTGAAATTCTCTGTCAAGCAGGAAAAAGGCCAAGGTTCAAGCTCTATAAAGAATCTAGCTCAAACAAATTTGGACGACATTAAAGAAAAAATAACTCAGGACATTTTCAACGACCTCAATCGGAAGCAAGAAGAATTGTCTGTCACAAAAATGTCAATAGATGAGAAACTTCCCAACACGATCAGTTTGGCATCTAAAGCAACAGAGGAGAATAGTGAATCAAACACTTTACATGAAAGGACAGATACCCAGGATGTGCAAGTTCTAGAAGATTCCATCACATGTTCATATAAGGAAAACACAGTACAAGTAGATCCAAAAGAAAGCATGGGCCAGGTTCCAAGTGGAGAGAAAGTGGAATTACTGCAACAGGATTCAATAACTGTTCTGGAGGAAATAGAAGAACAACAAACAGGAAATGCTTTTGACACTGTCTCTGAAGCAAAAGGAGTAAATAGTGAAGGAGAAAAAGGAATTAATGACCACTGCAAAGAGATAGTGGCCAGTTCCAGCTTTGTGGCAATAGATGAAATCCCACATTCCAACCCTCTTCCGGAATCTAGTACACAGACATTGCAGGAGGGTGAAGGAAAAGAAACGCTGAATCAACACGAAGGCATTCACATTTTAGCACAAAACATTGATTCACCCATGGAAATAACACAAAAGGATGCTCAATTGTGCATTGCTAGTTCTGATGACAATGAAGTGATGCATGAGCTAGAGGTAGCCTCTTTACCCGCATTGGATAAACATGTGGTAGACGAAGCAAACTATGAGGAAACCTCACATGTGGAAGATCATTCTACTAAAGACAGAGAGCTAACAATCAACAAAGAAGAGTTGCATGTGGAGAAAATAGAACCTATTGAAGACAAAGGAGCAAAAATGCAGGAAGAGAAAGAAGAAGAGGAGGAAGCAGGAAAGCTGAAAACGTCAGACTTCGGTTCTCAAGCCCTGACCTTGGTAGAGGAAAGAGACATGGATGTCACTGGATCAGTGTCTGAAGCCCCAGATGAGAATCTTAACGTCAAATTTGAAGGAGAAGCAAATAAGTTCAACGACAAGACTGATACTATACCGATTACTGCGATGAAGAAAGAAACGAGAGTGGGGGAAATTTGTGACAATGAAAAGTGTACTAATTCACATGATGAAACTCCAGAAATCATCCATACAACTTTTGATGACCTAGAAGGTCAAGAAGTTGAGAGTGAAGCGGTTGCAGAAGATGCTGTCTCAGTACCTCAATCCGAAACAGTTGATGCCCAGCATGCAGACACTGGAAGTGCAGTTAACAAAAAACCAGAATCAAACGAAGTTGAATTTGCAGATGAGGAAAACATAGAACACGGAGACAAGATACCAAAAGATGAGGACAGTTTGAATAATAGTGCAAAAAAGGAGGAAGTTGATAATTTGGTTGATTCTAATTTAGAATTTCTTCAGCCAGATAAGCTGGAAAAGGTTCTTGGATCTGAGACCCAAGTTCAAAGTTTTGAAGTAATCACAGGAGCAGGAGGACAGATGAAATCAGAGGAAGAGAATCTTGAGGCTGCAAAAGAAGAAATAAGAGCTGGGAAAATTGGAGCTGAAATTTTTGAATCAAATGAAAGCAAGAAAATCAACATGCCAAGTGAAAAGGTTTAGGAATATATTTGTTCATTCTTTATGTCTAATAGATTATTATATGTATTTAAATGTACTAATTGAGGATAGGGGAAAAGTAGATCAAGGATGAAGCTGAAGCTGTGGAGGATTGTCAGCTTGGATCTCCAGCGGAAGCAACAATCCCAGAAAGATGCCAAGAGGGTGAGGAAAAGCCAGAAGAAGATCCAAAAGTAAAGACGGAAGAAGCCATAAAGTGTGAAAATGAAAAGGTCAGAGAAAAAGTAAAAGTTATTATATTTCCATCAACGATATTTTCTTCTATATTGCTCAAGTTTCATACATTATGCAGGTGTCTGAAAATTTTGAAGAGGCTTATGTCAAAGAGAATGTCAGCGAACATATTGTATTTGAAAACAAGGCTGTTGAAGAGCCAAAGGAATCAATTGATGAAATCCTCCATGTAAAAGAGGAGGGAAATGTAGAGACGGAAAGAGAGGTATTAAGTGGTCAGATACATTACACTTGTTTCCCACTTATAACCTCTGATAGCACTGTTTTCAGCAGGCGGAAAATTAGAAAAGATAAATAATCCTATTTCTCACTTTCACTATTATTTTGTCTTCTTCGGTCGGTTACAAGAATAAGTTGCATCTTGGACGAGTTCTACATATAAATATCATGGACTCGATATCATGTTGTTTTTTGGAGTCTAACAGAAATAATTCACAAAAATAAAATTCTCCTAAATAGGCTTTTTATTCCTCAATAGATTTTAATTTTTGTATATGATTTTCTTGTCATATAGGTTAAAAACTCAGCAGTAGCATTTCTAGAGCATGGCGAGGACAGAACAGGAGCTAACGAGGATACAGGACTACAAAATAGAAACATCAATTTTTCTCCTATGGAAGATACAGATGCAGGAAAACCACAGGAAATTGAAAATATAATTTCTGAAGCTGCACCTACAAAGTTGATCTGTGACACCATCGAGACTTGTGAAGATAACAAAGAAATTGTTATGCGAGAGAAAGAGGGCACAGAAAGAAAAGATGAGAAGCTGACCATCTCTGAATCTTTAGGAGATGAAGAAAGTGACGAAAGGCAGGACAAAAACCAGCATCAATTCAACATAGACAAGCAACTGAAATATGAAGTTTGCATGTCCAACAGAGTGCAAGAAAAGGACGAGGTAAATTATAAAAACTTTGCCACCATCAAACTGAATCATAAGCAATAACTACTAATAAGCAGAGGTCTGTTGCAGGAACAAGTAATGCTTTCAGAAGGAGAAGGAGAGGTTATAGTGGGTGAAGCTGATACTTGTAGCAGACAAACTGAAGATGAAAATGAGAAGCCTGATTTTTCATCTCACAGCAAGGACACGTCAGATATATCACATGGTGATGGGGTCTTGGGTATTGCAAAAGACAATGAAAACTCCACAAATATTAGAATACTAGAGAAAATCTTTACTGGCACAACCAAAAGTGAGATTTCTGAAGCAATATGTCCAAATGAAAGTGGAGAAGCCATAATATCCACAGTAAGCGAAGACATTCAACCAATGGAACAGGACTCTGAAGCAATAACAGTCGATGCTGAAATGCATGAATCAAAAGCTGGAACTGCTTCCAGTGATGTGCAGGAAACAATGGGAGTACAATATGGAGAAGAGGGAAAGGAAAATGATGATTACAAAGAAATGATAGAGATATCCACTTCCATGCAATGCGCCATTTCAACATCAAAAATCATGCAGGGATCTGCAAAAGTAATGTCAGTAGCGGTTGAAGATCAAGAAACTCAGGATCAACTCATCAAACTTCAGCACTTACCTCGTCTACCCAACATCCAGGCTTCTGAAATGGGAGAAACAGAGGAAGTTGGTCCAGTGGATCTTCAAAGAGACAGCAATATAACTGGGGATATGCAAGAGTTGGATGAAAGATCCATTGCACTATCAAATAAAGAAAATCTAGCAGAGATGGATCCGATAATTGCAAGTGAGTTTATAGTAAATAACAATCATGTGGCATCCGATAAGGTCACTCCATCCAACATGCTTCAGGGTTCTGCAAGTGAGGCAGCACAAGACTCTAAAGATAAAAATACCCCAACTCAACACAATGAGCTACCCATTTTATCAGATTTCAAATATTCAGACATGGAAAGAACACAGGCTGATGTTGAATTGTGTGTGGAAAGAGTCGATAGTATTGATGTCACAGAGGTCACACGAAACCTGGATGTAGTCCCAGTACATGAATCAGATAAGCAAATAATTACAGATGCAGATCTTACCAAGAATATGGACGCCTTCAATTCAGCAGTTGAAAACAAAAACATACCACAGCTGCAACAGGACACCACAGAAATTTTCCAGGCTGAAGTTGAAATACGAAAACCTTCTGGACTTGAGCAAGAGGAAGCAAAATGTGGTCAAGAGGAAAGAACAACTGACGAAACAAGTGCATCAACTAATAAATCTGCATCCACAGAGATAGCTAAGCCTTCATTATCAGACCTTCTTCAGGGCCCCCTGAAAGAATCCTCCGAAATGGCTGATCATCATGCTGAAGGAAGAAAGTTAGCAGAACAGAAAGAAGAGCTGAAGGCAGGAAAAACAGAAGAGGCCAAACATGAAGAGGAAAAATACGGTCATGAGGAATCAATCGAACAGAAAATATCTGACTTGGGCTCTGAAGCTCCCGTCATGGTGGATGCAGGAGACGTGGATGCCAAAATTGCTCATAAGAAATCACATAACATTCTGTCAGGAGTAGGATCCAAAATGAAGCACTCAATTGCCAAGGTAAAGAAAGCCATCACCGGTAAGTCCTCTCATCCAAAGCCACCACCGCCAAAAGAAAGTGTGGAATATTAAATAAGTTCCATCAGTTCAACTACAGTCCAAGGTATTCTGAATTTTCAAAGTTTGTGCTTGATTGTGGAAAAGGTTTTGTTAGTTTGTTTGATTATTCTTGTACATATTACTAGATTTGTATATGGTGTGCAGTATTTCAGTATGTAATTCTTATATTGAGTGTGTTATAAACAGATATCTATTTTCTTGTGGATCAATAGTCACGTACTTTCCATCAATAGATACAAATCTGGAAGAACAATACCGCAGAAAACGAAATGAATAGTGCCCTATCATTATCAATATATCACAGAGAAATTGAAATGACCAAACTATAAAACTATTAATATTTACATACGCATCGATTATGATTAATATATCCAAACTGGGGGATCTTATTGAACCGTAAATCTCTCATGAATTGCACATTGTATGGTTTGTGAAGGATAGAGTCCATCAATTGTAGTCCAGAATAGTATTGTCAATAATTTAGGTGCACGTCAATCTGTGTGCAGAGGGTGAAAAAGGAGCTCACTTGATTTCTGTATGGAATTTTGCATGGATCTGTTGTGCAGGGAAGAATATGTATATATGCCCTTTCGCGGTTTCGCCATTATCTTTTGGAGAAATTTCTCTGTTCACTTCTGGTTTGAACTTGGATCGTAATAACTTGTCTAATTGGTCTCTTGACTTCCATTGCCACTAAAATTTAGGACGCGGAGTTTTGAGCACTAATTTTCATTCACATTATTCAAATTCATTTTTCAACCCCATAATTTTCAATAAAATAATATTTTACATCACATCAATAATTTTTCTTTTTTTTTTAATGATACATTCTCCATCAATTTACTATTTTAAAATACATTCTTCCAAAATAATGTCACACCCTAAATTTATCAAAACTTTGAACATTATTTGCTACTTTAATATTAGTTTTAAATTTGTACATGGCTAATGGAATGCATACGTGACATTTTGTCATGTTGTTAACCGATTGTCCCATTTTCAATTGCTGCACTAAACTTTAAAAAAGTCTTCAATTGTTCATTAAACTTTAAGGTGATCGAATTTTGTTCACTAAACTTATAAAAATGACGTCGACGTATTATTCATTAAAAAAAATGTACCACAATCTCACATGTCGCATAAAAATAATAAAGTGAATAAACAAATCCAAATTGTTGATTCCATGAGAAATAATTATTCGATTACACAATAGTTAAATTTAATTTTAACATGCTTTGTAGAATTTTAAGTTATTTTCATAAGTTGAAAAACTCAAATTTTTTGTGGGTTTCGTTGTAAAATTCATTAAATTAAATTTATTAAAATTCAGATTTTAATTAAATTTATTGTGTGTTTCATTGTAAAATTCATTTAATTAAATTTATTGTGTGTTTCACTGCAAAAACTAAATATTGATTTAATTTTAACAATGAAACACACAATAAATTTGAGTTTTTCAAATGATGAAAATAGTTTATAACTCTACAAAAGGACTATACTACATGTATCGAATTTTTTTTTACCTAATCCCCTACCGACTACTCACGATAGAGGGTGGGGATCACATCTTGAGATTTTTTTATTCACGCAGGGCCCGTATGCATGTGAGACAGGGTAAACAATTCGATAGATATTTTTTTATACAAATATCTTTATCCTTCTACAAAAATATGTTAAAATTAAATTTAACTATTTTTTAACGAACAATATGTTGATGTCATTTTTATAAGTTCAGTGACCAAAATTCGACAAAGTTAAAATTCAATAAGCAATTAAATACGTTTTCCAAAATTTGGTGACCAATCGAAAATATTTATTTAAAGTTCATTGAACAATCGAAAACGAGACGTTTGTTAACGGTGTGACAAGGTGTCATGTGTACATTCCGTTAGCCACATCACTAATTCTGTTAAAGATTTGGAATGGATGTTAAGGTAGTGAGTAACGTTCAACATTTTGATAAGTTTAGTGGTAAAAAATCAACATTTTAAACTTTAGTGAACAATCGAAGATATAGACATAAGTTTAACGATATAATTAACTCGAAATTTGAATTGGCTAACTTATAAGTTGTACTGTATATAGACTGGGTTGACGCGGACGTCGCTACGCGCCTAGTTGAACAACATGCATCATAATCATCCCACCATTTCGAAGAGTAAAAAAAAAAATTGCTATTAGATTATTTCGAATTTAGCTATGTTGTTCACGTAAAAATAGGGAAAATTGCATCTTTTATCTCAATTTATAGAATTTGTGTCAACTTGGTTCTCAACCTTCTATGTTTTTTTTTTTTTTTGTCAAACTTTCTATTAAATTGATATGTGCAAAGCGTGCAAAGAACCATATGGAAACAAAAAGTATATAAATATGCCTAGTTTGGATTAATCAAATTAAAATTTTAAATCGAAGTCAACAATTGTTTTTAACTACATATTTCATGAGATTCACAACTTTTCAACTATAAGTTTCACCAACTTTAATCAGAATATACTAAAAATCTGATTTAAATTTACACCAAATAGATGCAATATAGAGTCCATGTTCAAAAAAACATAGTATGTTTGGCATCCATTCTCTAAAATTAATATTTTTCTCAAATTCATTTTCGACTACATATTCTATGAGATTTACAATTTTTATCAATTTCAATTACATGTTTAACCCTTGTTTGGTACCCATTATTTTCAAAATATATTTTTCTCTCTTATTTTCAACCACGCATTACTTAATAAAATAATATTACATGCAAATTCAAAAAATTTCCTTATTCTTTAATTACACATTTTCTAACGAAATATTATTTCAAAATGTATTTTGGACAAAACAGGCGCTTAATCAATTTTATCAAAATCTATTACCTAGCTAAACCAAACAAGGTCTATAGTCCATTTTGAGTCTCAATACTTTAGAATGAATTTTGTAAAAAATTAGGGAATGTTCTCTTCGTGTTTTAGTTTTTAGTTTTCAATTCATTTTCAATTTTGTGTTTTGAGTGTCTATTTTGAAATTACTGAAAATACGTTTTTTTGTCATTCTGGAAAACTGTTTCTCAAAACAGAAAATTGAAAAACGCATTTACTTTGAAATTTTTAGAATCTTTTTTTATAAGTAGTCTTTGTCGTGCAATTGAGCTGAAATTTTCGTTAAAGTAATATTAGTGTATTAGATGTGTTGGATTCTCGTGTAACAAACATCATCAGATGTTTGACTACAATGAAGAATTTTTTTATGAATATGCAAAGATTTCCAAAGTATAAAAAAGTCATTTATGTGTTGAATAAAGACAATTAAAGTTACGGGAATAAATTAAGATGAACAAATATATGGAAACATTTTAATCAGTATTGAAATGGAATGAAATCGAAAGCTGATAAAATGATAGATAACATCAAATACTAGATCAAAATGGTCGATACGAGTACGTGTATTTTCTCGTATAGCCCTAAAGTCTTGTATGGGCTCGGACGTAGACTAGCAACTCAAGAACCCTCCGCGCAGCACTGACTAATCTCTGCGCTGCATGGAGATGCAAGGAAATTGCTCTTCGCGCTGCGTGGAGATGGCTTTCCACGCAGCGAGGAAAGCAGTGCGTGGAGCTCTCTTAGTGCAGAGAGACTGCTCTCCACGCAACTAGGAGAGCAATCTCTTCGGGTGCTACACGTAGAGAACTTTGAGATGAGTGTCCGACATGCAAAGTCTAAACGCTTTTGGTAGTTAAATGTTTAAATGGTATTTTGAAACACAGTTATGTCAATAACAAAAAAGATATCAAAATATTTAAAGCAACCTTTTTCACAACTCATAAATATGACTTCATAAAAGATGCAGAAGAAGTCTACAATGGTGCTTCTAGCCTCCATATGTACATGTTGAGATCTCATGTTAAAAATAGATGGCCATAAAATATTGAAATATTTTGTTTCAAATATAAAAAATACAACCTAAATTAAATTTGGCTAAACGGTTCAATAGATACCATTAGAGTTTTAAGTATCATGACAAAACAAACAGACACTAAACAAAATATAAAATAAATCCACAGAATCATGTACGATGTCTTGAGTAGTTATTCCACATTTGAATAGCAATTTGATCCCTGACTTGTTCCATTTGAGCTGTTTGACTAGCATCAAAATGTATGACTTCTTGATCTTGACTTGACTCCGGTATATCTTGAAACACCATATTTTCCTCTAAATGCTCAGCGAACAACTTATCTAAAACGTGTTCTTAGCTAATGAAGTCGTGTATTGTGCAACGTGCAGTAGGGACTTGCTTACTAAGTGGATAATTGGTAATTAATTTCAAAATAGGAAATCTTGCCTTTAAACTCCAATGCAACGCTCAATAAAGTTACGGCACAAGGAGTGTCTATAGTTGAACAATTCTTCATTTCTACATAGTCTTCCTCGTCCAACATAGTCGATGATATCTTTGAACTCGATAAGGGGCAAGAAATCCAGTCTTGTTTGGATAGCTAGAATCAACAAGGTAAAAATGATCAGAAAAAAAAAAGACTTACATAGTGTAACACTGTAGGTACATTCACAATAATTATTTGAAGTATAAAAATATACCTCCCCGTGGAATTTGGAAAGTTGTTCGAGATTCTTGTGACCGTGTCATCGAATACTTGCAAATCATTAACAGTACCTTCCCAACCAGAATACGCAAATGTGAATTTCATATCAAAATCACATGTCAACATCACATTTTGTGTTACATTAGTTTTCCTTCCACGAAAAGATATTTGCCGCGATGCAGGTGCCCAAGCTGCAACATGTGTACCATCTATTACGTCTATACATTCCTTAAAGAAATGATATTTCCTCAAAAATTCACTCATGCACAATGTCTTGATTTGTCGGACGGATTATCTCAGTGCCAAATGAACAAACATCCCTTACAACTCGTTTAAATCATTTGTGTATCGTGTTGTTGGAATGTCTAAACCTATCACCAATATCACTGTATCGTGTAATGTTCTCTATAATCATAAGAAACGTAGCAACACCTTCCCCGACGCATTTTTTTTTTCCATCTGTCAACAGCCCTTGCTCTTTCAAAATATCAAAAAACTTTATGAACACATGTTTCTTCATATGAAAATTACGATAGCACACGTCCAGATGTCCATTCGGAATTTATAGCATATACATTTTTCCAGTAAACAATGATGTTCTACAAGGTCTCTTACTGATGGTACTTCCTTTGTTGGCAACAAAGCAATTAAGCATCATTAATCTCCAAAATTTGTGTCAAAATCATCCATAATAACAAATCATCATCACTTGAATCTTCATCAGTGGAATCATCAATACTCACATTATCATCCACATTTGATTCATTGGATATACTGTGAAGAAAATATATCCGTAGTAATTATCATAAGTCGTATCAACCATCATTGATTCAAATAAAACAAGCAATCGAACATTGAGAAATTAAAGAAAAATTAACATCATTTCTGCAACCAACGACTTCTATAACCAACATCATCACTAAGTTCATAAACGAAAACAGTAAAACATCACCGAGAAATGGTACAATGTACTTGCAATTGTGAATATAACATATTACTTCAACCTTCAACATTTAAAATTCAAACAAAAAGACACTGGAGAAATTAGAACAACAATCATATCAAAGTAGTTCGAAGATAGGTCATCTCCTTGCTTCTGACATCTTCACAAATGACACCCTGAAATTATGATCCTTAAAAGCCTTTAATGCTTTCATATAAGTCTCATTGGACGCCCCTTCCATATTGTTTAAGATGTCCAAGCAAATAACATTTGAATAAGGATTCAGACTATTAATTTCGCCGTCCGATTAATTACAAGATTTTCCTAGGATCTTTGCGAGCTTTTCTTTTAGGTAAAGTGTTCCAAGTTCAATTTCTTCGTTCCTCATACTAACTGTAGATGACCACTATGCCATGCATGCCTCTAGTTTATCACTTTTACCAACCTTAGGTTCCTTATTTTGACGTTCGCCCGATGTACCAATTTTCTTACGCCGACGAGTGTTTGAAACCTCATCACTTCATCATCATCTTCCACATGTACACGCACTCCCCTATTCAAAAATTCATCTTCTAGCTGCCTCTCTTCCTCTAATGTGTTTGGGAGTGACTGGAGGCATTGCCTAATCCACCAGTAGTTGTAGTCCCGCTAAATATCTCTGCAAAAGTGTGGTAGTGCTCACATCATTCACTCTTGAACGTTTTGTAATCCGACTTATTAATCTACCATTGAAAAAAGAAGTCACATTGTCATAGTGTTCAACAAAAAGGGTACACTTGATAAGATAAAACAACTAATAATGAAAATATTCTTTAATAAATACATATACCGTATAAAACTATTGTCAAACTTCCTTTGCAGCATTAACTTTGTTGGTATTTGGATTTCATGTAACACTTGTATGTCCCAAAATTTCGGAGAACATGCGATGAATCTTACGTAAGCGGTTCCACTTTCCCTTTAATCTACCTATGCCATAATCCATTTTTGTTGAAACTATTATGGCTTCGTTGATCTTGCCCCATTCGTCTTTCGTGAATGTAGAACATTACAATTCGTTTGATTTCACTTTCTCGTAAAGAATTTCGATAAAAGTGTGTTGATTCTCATCTGACTATGACATTGGTTTCTTATTCTTAACTCTGTGACCACCCATGTTTTATATTGAATATAAATCAAATTATCAAGATATATATAAGTCCTTCCATGTGCATATATCAATGTATTTAATTATAGTCATGTACCATAAATTCTATAAAACATAAAAGTAAGAATGATGATCATATCCCAATACAAAAAAATACGATTAAATTATAGAAAAAGAGAGAACTATAAGAACATAAGCCTGGAATAAATAGGAAAGGAACCACAAGCATAACACAAAAGCACAGAAACAATGAAATTATAGAACAAATGCAACATTGTCATGAATTATATGAAATGTTCAATTAAATCTATAGAGGACTCACATTATCAAATCAATATTCAAACCCAACACAAATTCAAATAAAGATTTACTTACGTGCTGATATTGAGGCAATGAGTAAACGATAGGGAGACCAGGATAAATAGGTAAAGCCACATGCGTGCAAGTGGTAGAGAAGTGGCACCAATGTATAGGACATGTACTGGAGTTTGTTGTTGACCTATAGGTGATTTCATCCTCAATGTTTTGATTATAACAAACAAGATTAATATTGTTTCTAATAATTTATTTTGAGTGATGATATTTCAATGTTAAAAATCTATCGAGTATTGCCAAAATCAACACATCATAAATCGGACTCGAAATGAATAGCAAAGTGAAAGTTAAGCATTCAAGTCAAATAATTCGAGACGAGACTTAAAAGATCAAAATCAAGACTATTAAATTGGGCTTATGAAGAAGGTCAAGATCGAAGTCAAACATTAAAGCCAAACAATGAAAGAAGACTAGACTTTCGAGATCATATGTAAAAGTATAACACTTTGATCTTTAGTAATGAATGACAATAGCTCAAAAATCATTTCGTGCACAAAGTTATTTTCATATCATTTGCATAAAATATTTTTGATCAAAAGTAATATTTATTTTTCAAAGTGATATTTGAATTTAGATCACATTTCTTTATATAAAAAAGTCAACGATCACGGTCAATCGGACGTTCGGTACGTCATACCGGACGTTCGGTACGGCAGTAACGGTCAGTTGTTTACTGTTCTGACGCAACAGCTAGTTGATCATCCGGTACGTAGCGAACGTCCGGTACGGTGGGTCCGGTATGACATATTTTTGCCTGTTGCATTGTTATAAATACCACATCTTCTCGCATTCAAAATATACACTTCTAAAAGCATTATAGAGAGGTTCTTTTAAATTAAAATATGGCAAAATTAGGCCCTGTACGGTCCACTTATTAAAAAATTGATTAATACACTTTAAATTTTTTAAGTTTATATTAACTTTAACTAATCGTAAAATGTACTGATACAATAACCAAATAAGACATAAACTAATCTAATCCCACCACCACCTCACCATTCCTACCATTCATTTGATTCTTGCAAAGGAATGCGTGAATCGACATAAAAACATGACACACAAATGAAGAGGATAATTCGTTTTGCCTCTCGCCACTCGTTGCCATACCAAATTTTACTATTAATCATTCACGAATCAATCCCAACCAAATGCTAAATCTGTTATTTCTTTTTGGTGATTTTCGGCCAATACGCTATTGGTGTTTTTACCCCCTTTTTTACCACATTCCTCGTCGTCATGATATGTGGTGTTTTTCGACTTCAATTTCATGTACGTTGTTTGCCTCTCTCACTCACGAATTTTTTCTTGGGTAATATTTATTTGATGAAAAATACTGGAATCCATTGTGAAATCGTGAATTAGAGGAAGGGTTTAGGCGTTTTAAACGAAAAGGGATTGAGTTCTGGTTTTTTGTTTTCTTTTTTTGGTATAAATTCATAGTTTAATCAGAAAAGAATTAGTTGTGGACCTTGTGGTTTTTATGTAATCGTTTCGAGATCATCGGTGAAGACACCCATTGTTGCACTAGTATTTATTTACATCTTGAGTGTATAATTTGCATCTTATGCCTATGGTTAAAATTCTTAAATTGCTATCTTAATTTTCAAAGATTTGAATTTGATTTGAACTGTCAGGTACGATTTCTTGTTTGATTATGTTCTTTAATTTATGATTTTGGATTATGTCGGGATTATTATGTATCATTTTGCTCATGAAGCAATCATTCTCAAATTCAATTTCTTATTAGAGATGTTATTTGATAGTTTTGGTCATTTACTTTCCTGTTAATGGAGATTTTGTATGTTTAATTGCTACTAGATGAATTCGAAACTGAAGTTGAACTCGTAGAGAAAGTTGTGTGGGTGGAGAGGAAGGAGAGCTCTTGGTTCTTCTAAGGGTATGAAACTAGTAAAGGAATTGCTGATTTCTTTCTAAGGGTAATTTGGTTAGATTCGTGTTTTGCTACGAGCGGAAAAGGGAAGAAGAAAACTCATTACTGCTTTTTAATTTTGCCTTTTGCACTTATAAATTTGGAATTTTATAATGAAGATTGCATAAATGCGGTGCTGTGAATTTGTTGCTCTGAATTGAAACAAAGATTACAAGTTAATTTTTAGTTGGATTCTTTCTTTTAATGGCTGATTAGTCCCAATCATATACTATACCAATTAAATTAAATTATACTTTTAACTAAAAAGAACGAAAAAAGCTATTGGGTGATGGCTAAGGTTGGTGTCAAAATGTTTTAATTATAGTTGGTGTTCAATATTATTTATCACTTTTTTTTATTATTGTTGTCACTTTTTTGGATTTTTATCATTTAATTGAATAGCTTTCAAATCCAAATTAATATGTTAATTAATAGAAGTGAAACATAATCACAAGCATATAACATGTAAAAGAAAATCAACCATCCATTTGATCTATTTTAAGGTCTTGGTTTTTGTTAAATATTATTTGTTACTTTTTTGAGTGTGTCACTTTTTTGTCACTTTTTTTAATGTTCTGTCACTTTTTTGAATTTTTGTCACTTTTTTAGTATGTCATTTT
>CAIGRO010216685.1:0-12518 GCA_903798355.1 Fraxinus baroniana | reverse complement strand
TATTGGAGTATAATATGTATATCAAAGCTCTCCAATATGTATTCTGGTGTTCTCAATTTGTAGGAGATGAAAATTGGTTGAAAATCACGCCCAAATTGGTTTCCAAAAGAGTTCTAATCGAATAAGGAAAGTTGTCTTCGCGCACGGATTTTTTAGTCTCTGCACAGTAGTCAGTGTTTTGGCCATAACTTTCTCTTCCGATATCCGATTGATGCGATTCAAAGTGACTTGTAAAGATAACTCAAAGGGCTACAACTTTGATAGGTATGATTTTTCCAATTTGGACGTCTACTATGCCAAAAATTGGTTTCAATCTTCGACTAGAAATCTGGAATATAACTTGTATGATTGGAAATTGATGTTTATCATATTCCATTCCTTTTTGAATTCTAATTCCATCCAATTGTCTCATAAAAATCTTTCAAGTATCATCTTTTGGTCCATATCAACTATTGAGCATTTGCAAGTTGGTCCTCTGACTTTGGATTTTTGCCCCTTTTCACCAATTTTCGCTTCTTTCTTTCAATTCTTCGTTCAACCATTGAGTTTTACCTATATAACATAAAATACATCAGTTTAAGATAAATTTTGTCAAAAGAACTACCAAATATTGATATTTTAATACTCTAAATAAGTGTATAAAATACACTTATCAGAGTCATATACGAATGTTGATAGAAAACACCAAGGATGTGAATACATATTATCCCTTGGAAAAATTTTATGGAACCTTGATGACCTATGAACTCAACAATGCCGAAATCAAGAAGAAGACAAGAAAAAGCAAAAAGGAATTAAAAGAGACTCCAAAATGTCAAATTGCTCTAAAATCGACAGTCGAAGAAGAAACAACAAACAACAACATGAGCGATGAAGTGCTCGATGAATTAGTCCTCCTCGTCAAGAAATGGAGATGATTTCGGAACAATAGAAGATTTCAAGGAAGGACAACAAAGAAGAAAAAAGAAGCAAGAAAATCATTTTCTACGAGTGTGATAGACCACATCACAAAAGAACCGAGTGCCTGAACAAAAAGAAGAATATCAAGAAAAAGGAACTCCAAGCTACTTGGGACGATAGTGATGATGAAGACCAAAATAAAAGCGATAGTCAAGATGAAATCGCCAACATGTGCTTTATGGCACTTGAAGATGACGTAAGTTCGAAAGAAAAATGTTCTTTTTATCTAGTTCTTATGATGATTTACATGAAAATTTTGAAAAACTTGCTTTGAGCTACTCCATTCTGAAAAAGAAAAACTCTTTATTGAAAGATGAAGTAAAGAAGATTTTGGAAAAATAAAAAGAAAATGTTGATTACAATTTCTTAAGTTAAGGAAAACAATTCTCTACAAGAAAAAGTTGAAGATTTGACGAAAATCATTTATAAATTCACTGAATGAAAGAAAAATTTTGATTTAATGCTTGAAAATCAAAAATGTGTTTTTGACAAAGGAGGAACTGGATTCAAACCCTCTTTGAAACAAAAATTTCTTAAAAACATGTTTGTTAAAACTCCACATATCACTTGTACCTTTTGTAATAAAAGTGGACATGTTGTGTTTAATTGCTAAAAAGAAGTTATATTTCGAAATAAAAAATAAGTAGATTAGAAAATGCCCAAAAACTAACTACCAAAGACCCAAGTTTGTATGTGTATCAAAAATCAAGAATTAAAACGTACTTGTAAGTACCGAAGAAAATAAAGAGCAAATGATTCTTGGACAGTAGATGTTCAAAGCACATGATTGGAAATTGATCACTACTATCAAACTCCAAAAAGAATGATGGAAGTCATGTAACATTCGGAGACAACGTAAAAGGAAAAATTATTGGCATTGGCAACATTGGTAATCACTCATCCCCCTCTATTGAAAATGTTCTATTAGTTGATAACAATATTATAAAAGGCGTAATGCGTGGCGATGCGTGGAAGCCAAGCCATGGGCTAGGCGAGGCATATGCATAAAAAAGACGTTTTCTTATTTTAATATTATTTAAATTTTTAATCAATTAAAAATACTACTTACTAAATATTTAAAACATATAGGAACTTTATACATTTTTCAAAGTTTCCAACAAAAATATAAGTTTCAATATTTAATACAAAATAGTAAGTAAATAGCAGAGAAACCTAAATCTTATATGACTCTTTATCAGACATTCAATAACATCTTCTTCATCTAATTTGTCATCTGTGTCTTCTGATACAAAATCTTCTTCAACGGGCTCCCTTATATCATTTTGAGCATTTCTAGTACATCTCGAATGTTTTAAGATATCATTTTCCACCCCATCATACTCCTCATCGTCACAGCCCTCTACAATTCAAGCTTGTGCATTAATTGCATCACCTACTAATAGAGTCTCCATTTTGCCCTTCATCCTCTTCTTGTTTGCCAACCTTGCATTAAATTGGACATAGACAAGATTGTTCATCCTGGTAGAGTCAAGTATATTCCATTTCTTTGTGTGTATGTACCAAACTGAAGAAATTAACATTTAATCATTTTTTAATTTCAAAGAATAGTAAAAAAAATTTGAAAAATTAATGCTAATGCGCGCCAAGGCGAGCATAATTGAGCTTAGGTGCACATTAGCAGTCAACAATTGCCGTTGACCGCTAAATAAAACGCCAAGCCACTTGGCTTGTCTTTTTGGCCTCGCATCACGCCAATCACCCAGGCATGCCTTTTAGAACACTGGTTGATAACATCAAGTATAATTTGCAATATTAGTCAATTATGTGATAAATATTACAATATAAAATTTGATTCTTCCAAATCCCTAATTAAGGATGTTACATCAAAAGAGATAATTTTCATAGGAAGCCGAAATAAGGATGTTTATATCATAAATATTGAATATGTATTAAGGATGCTACATTGAAAGAGATGATTTTCATAGGAAGTCAAAATGAAGATGTTTATATAATAAATATTGAATATGAAAATAATGAACATTTTTTACTTGGTTTAAATGATGAAACATGGCTATAACATAGAAGACTAGGCCATGTTAACCTTGATCTTATTTCAAAAATTTCCTAAAATTGTATTGTCAAAGGATTGCCAAATTTAAAATTTGAAAAAGATAAAAGTTGTGATGCATGCCAATTCGAAAAACAAGTAAAAAGCTCTTTCAAATCAAAAATTTTCTCTTCAACCACAAAGCATTTGCAACTTCTCCATATGGATCTTTTCAGACCATCAAGAACGGCTAGCTTAAGTGGTAAACATTACACCTTCGTTATTGTTGATGATTTTTCAAGATTTACATGGGTAATATTTTTTAGTGTAAAAGATGAAGCTTTAAAAACTTATAAACATTTGTGCAAGAAATTTGAAAATGAAAAGGGTCTCACTATTACAACTATTAGAAGTGACCATGGTGGAGAGTTTGACAACCTTACTTTTGATGAGTTTTGTAACGAAAATGGATATGAACATAATTTTTCAGCACTCCTCAACAAAATGGTGTAGTAGAATGGAAGAATTGTACATTGTAAGAAATGGCTAGGACCATGCTAAATAAGAATAATTTATTTAAGTATTTTTGGGCCGAAACCGTTAACACCACATCTTACATTATAAATAGAGTTTTGGTAAGTCATTAGAAAGCTAAAACTCCTTACGAGTTTTGGAAAAATAGAATTCCTAATATAAGCTATTTCAAAATTTTCGGTGGTCAATGCTTCATTTTAAATACAAAAGATAATTTGGGCAAGTTTGACTCAAAACCCGATGTTGAGATTTTTTTAGAATATTCATCGTCTAGTAAGGCTTACAGAGTCTTCAACAAAAGAACTCTAGTTGTTGAAGAGTCTATGCATGCCACGTTTGATGAGACTAACATTCTTGATCATGAGAAAGGTATTGATGATGATGTAGGTTTCGAAACATTTTTCGAACAAATGAATATTCAAGACCAAAACAAAGGAGTGTCTAATGAAGAACAATCAAAGGAGCCCAACGACCAAAAAAGTGGAGAAAGGCCAACCGAAGCACAAAGTGATCCCACATTATCAAATGAATGAAAATTCGTTTCCTCTCATCCAAAAGAGTTAATAATAGGCGATCCATCAAAAGGTCACTACTAAAACTTCTCTTAAAAATCATCTTGGTTGTTTCGCATTCATCTCACAAATTGAACCTTATATTTTTAAAAAAGCCGAGTTTGATGAATTTTGGATTCTAGCAATGCAAGAAGAACTAAATGAACTCGAAAGAAACCATGTTTGGGATTTAGTCGCTAGACCAAATAATCAAATCGTAATTGGTACTAAATAGGTCTTTAGAAAAAAACGAGATAAAAATAGAATTATTGTGTGTAACAAGGCTAGATTAGTAGCCCAAGTATACAATCAAGAAGAAGGCATTGATTATGAAGAAACATTTCCACCGGTTGCTAGGTTAGAATCCGTTCACATGCTTCTTGCATTTGCATGTCATAAAAATTTTACTCTTTATCAAATGGATGTTAAAAGCGCATTTTTAAATGGATTTATTCAAGAAGAAGTGTTTGTTGAACAACCACCTAACTTTACAAATCACAAGTTTCCGAACCATATTTTTAAACTTAGAAAAACTCTTTACGGTCTAAAACAAGCTCCTAGAGTGTGGTACGAATAGTTGAGCAAATTTCTACTCTCAAATGGTTTTTCAATTGGAAAGGCGGATACTACTCTTTTTATTAAAACCCATAAAGAAGATATGTTTATTGTTCAAATTTATGTGGATAACATTATTTTTGGGGCAACAAATATTCATCTTTGTGAAGAATTTTCGAAAAAATGAGCATTGAATTTGAAATGAGCATGATGTGAGAACTTAAGTTCTTTCTCGGACTTCAAATTAAACAAACATGTGATGACATATTCATAAATCAAAGTAAGTACATATTAGACATGATGAAGAGGTTCAAGATGAATGATTTAAAGCCAATGAATACTGCGATGAACACATCCAGCTTGACAATGATCAATGTACTACCATTGATGTCACTAAATATCGAGGTATGATTGGTTCTCTTCTTTATTTAATCGCTAGTAGGGCCGATATTATATTTAGTGTATGCTTATGTGCTCAATTTCAATCAAATTCTAAAGAATCCCATCTTAAAGCCGTAAAAAAAATATTTAGGTATCTTAGTGGGACTCGAACCTTAGGACTTTGGTATCCTAAAAATATTCACATTGATCTACTTAGCTATTCAGATGCCGATTGGGCCGGATGTCAAATTGATCAAAAAAGCACTAGCGGTGTTTGTCACTTTCTAGGTTTTACTCTAGTATCGTGGTTTAGGAAGATACAAAATTTTGTGGCATTATCTACGACCAAGGCTGAATATATCTCGACCGCAAGTTGTTGTGAACAAGTCCTATGGATGAAACAAACTCTTAATGATTTTCATTTATGTTACAATCGTATTCCTATTATGTGTGATAATACTAGTTCCATCAACTTGTTTAAAAATCTCGTTTTGTACTCTCGAACTAAGTATATTGAAATTAGACATCATTTTCTTAGAGATCATGTTCAAAAGGGAGACATCACATTAGAGTTTGTCAATACTAAAAACCTATTGGACTGTCTCTTTACCAAACCTCTTGCACTCGACCGTTTTTACCTTCACTAGAAGAGGTTTAGGCATAATCAATGAAAATGAAATACATGATTGAAATTACATGCTCTTATGTCTATATATTATTATTTTGTGCATCACATTCAAAAAAAAAATAACCAAATGAGCGTCTGGTCGATCGGAAAAAAAGAAGCTAAGGGGACGACGGTCCGGTCAACCGGACCGATGGGATTTTAAGCCCCTTCCCCCACTTTTTTTTTTTCATTTTTCACTTTTCTCTCTCTTCCTCTCTATAGATCCACCCTCAATCATCTTAGATCTACCATCAATCTTCAAGATCTACTCAAATTCTCAAACACCCATCACTTTTTCTCCTCCAAAACCTCAAAATCCCCATTTTTCTCTAACTAAAATTTGAGTTTTTCTCACTTTTCCTATTTTCCATCCTCTAGTGAATATCGTCCATTCTCCATCATGCCAAATGTCAAGATTCCAAACAAGAAACCAAGGAGGGAGATAATATCAACTTCCTCTTCATCGGAGGATGAGCCCAAGGTGTCGGAACATCACTTTGACAAATCCCCTACTCTTGTAGGTAAAAATGTCGATTTTGTAGTTCTTTCTCTTCAAGCACTCGAATTTCGTATTGAGAAATATTTCTTAGGTATGAGTTGGGTTTCTATTACTTCTAGAACATGTTTATCCTAAACTTATGAGGGAATTTTACAAAAATATGATTTTTACTTCTCGTACGGGTAGCATTTCTTGTATTTTGAAAAGAAATGTATTACTATTACTAAATCAATTATCCGTTCTATTTTTGAGTTAGAAGAATGTTCAAACCAAGTTTTTTGTCATATGTCTCACCCAGATAATGACGATTATAATCCCATAATTGCATGTCGTAGAATTACCAGCAAGAACTTTGAACATCCGATCAAACTTAGTTCAAATCAACTATCCCTATCTTGTAAAGTCTTGCATATTATTATTGCTCATATTATTCTTCTTCGGAAAGGTAATCTTGATGAGGTCACTCACTTCGACCTTTTCCTTCTTAATTACTTCTTGGTTGGACGAAAGTTGGATTTTCCAATGATCGTTCTAGGTCACATGAAACTTGTCCACTCCGCCACTCGCACCAAGGATTTACCCTACGACATTCTCCTCACCAAAATTTTTAAATATTTTGAAATTACTCTAAACGGTGAGGTCCATAGTCACTCCGTCCCATTGACACTATCAATATTCACACTCTTAAGAGGATGCAAATTGTTAAAGAGCATGGGCAATGGGTGGTCTGTACTAAGGGCTTTGATCCGGTCTCTGGACCCTCTACTCTACCTCTCGAAGAATCTGGGGATGACCATGAGGATGACATCCCACAAGCTCCTAGTCCGCCTCATGACATTTCGGGGTCGAGTGCTCCATCTCCTACCGGCGGCTTTACTTTTACAGAGGACCACTACAATCTCCTCAACGGCCACATCGACTCTCTCACATCCTCCGTTGACGGGCTGACGGGATGCTTCACCATTTGCAAGTTCAACAAGATGCCATACAAGCTCAACAAGCGGCGATGCAAGCTCAACAAAATGACTTCTACACTTATCACTCCGCTCAACAAGAGGTGATACAAGCTCAACAAAATGCCTTTTATGCTCGTTTTGATGTACTTTTTCCACCTCCACCTCCTTTGAACTTTTAGATACATTCTATGCATATGTTCTTTACCGCTTATCTTGATCTATGCTCTAAGACATTTGTGTCGTAACTTATATTGTACTCTATTCTTAATTTCCATTTTTGCTTATGACAAAATGGGGAAAATATTTATGATGATATGCTTGATGATATTAATGATTGATGCTTGATGATGATATGCTTAATATAATATGCTTAATGATTGATAATTGAAAATGTTCGCCTTCATAAACATATGTCTTAAAAGCATTCGATTATTGGTTCGTAAAGAATAGGGGGAATATATGGATCACATGCATAATTGAGTATTTATATTCCTTACTATTTGTTCAACATTATCTCACAAATCATCTTGTTTGTCATAATCAAAAAGGGGGAAATTGTTGACCTGTGGTTAATTTAAAACCTCGAAGTTTTGATTATAGCAATCAAGTTGGTCTTATTTACTAATGAGCTGAATTCTAGTGGGTATAGTTTTTCAACGTGCACAAAAGAATATCAATCTATAGCCGCCAAAAGAGCAAAAGCTATCATCACAAATCGAACTCTTGAAGAAAGTCAAAGATTGAAACCACATTCAAAAAATCATGAGCTAAACTTTGGAGCAAGATCAAATACTTGTTTTCTTAGCAAAAAATGTAAAGGTACTAACGCCTCGATGGATGGTATGAATGACTATAACTCAAAACCATTCCATGCATTAAAAAGTGATTCAAAAAATGACATTTTGATCAAGTGAAAAACGACTTTTAAAAACTAACTTTCGAACTTTTAAAATAATCTTTCATCTTAAAAAGTTAGTGAAAAATGCTTACCAAAATACCATACTTCTCAAAAGTTACAAGGCAAAACAAAAAATCAAGAAAACGGACTGCCACCACATGGGACAGTCGATTGGCCCAAGGGGAGGTCGACCGAAAATTGCTTCAACGATTTGATTTTTGATTGTTCCGACTTCTGATATTTTTCCGTACAAATGATTATTTTGGTTATCCGAAAATTGGCGATCGACCTGACCTGTCATCCAATTTGACAGAAACTTAGGCGTTTTCACCTCTATCAAAGTGTTAGCCTACTTCTCTTTTTGTACTCAACTTTGGAATCATCATTTATCGAGAAGAGAAGATTTCTCTTGTAAACTTATTTTGAATTACAGTCGTGTTGAGGTCCCGGAAAGCTTTACGTTGTAAAAGGATCGGTGCTCCTTGGTTGTAAGTCACCGGAAGCATTGTAAAGGGTTGAATTGCACCATAAGTTAATCAACATAGTGAAAAAGGCATTGCTCGTGTGGGAGAGCTCGGTAACGGGAGACATAGATCATTGCATTGGATCGAACCACTATAACTATATCATTTGCACTCGCTATCCCTTTTATTTAATGCTTTTACTTTGTACAAATTACGTTGTTCCACTTGCTTATTTGTGTTTAGTTGTTTTCTATTATTTGCTCGCTTATTATATTAAAACTTTAGTTATTAACGAAAAAGTTTTTTATACCCAATTCACCCCTTCTTGATTAGTCAATCTTGGATTTTCAAATTGAACTATGGTTGCTTGCTTGAGCTCGTAATTGTTACTCAATATAGACTATCGTTGTTAATTGTTGTACTACATTGTACGCATATGATTAAAATTGGCTGGGGAATCATGAACCTAGTTGCTTGACGATTTTTTTTTTTAAATAAAAGAGATCCGACCCGAACCGATTCGGGTCAGTTCAGTTTAGGATAGGAGCCGGGTCAGGTCGGTTTGTGAAAGAGCCCAAAAAGGGGTCTATTAGGTCATGTCAGTTTTGGGTCAGACCCGACCCGGCCCGGCCCATTGGCCACCCCTATGTAACATATTCGATAGGTGAGGTACGTGTAGCCCTACTCTATGATATTTCACTTAGATGGATATTCTAATTTTATAAGAATAATGTTACTTGTACATAATGAAATTACATAATTACATACAAATGAATTGTTAAAAAAAAGTGGAGAAGAATTTTTTTTTTAATTGGTTGAAAAATTATGATCCAATCACGTCTCGTAGCACAACCTATTTTATAATTGCATTAGGTGAAATTTATCTGTCCAGATTGATTAATGGAATTTGTTTCTAGGTGTGTTTTTATAAACTTCCAGGGATAAACCGTATTCAACTCACTTATGTATTTCCTACTTTTAAGCGTTAATTACACGCTAATATTAATCTTCGCCGGTATTATTCCACACTGCGCTCTCTTTCCCTTATTGCTCTCTTATCATTTCTTCATCTCCAAACACGCCTTTCTCCTTTGTCCTCCACACTGTTCTCTGCCCAGGAACCATTCCGGCCCTGCCCCTCTTTAATCCAATATGGTTTACTCTTAGTTTCATATTTTTCCAAAAGTTTTGATAATTTCAGATCTGAAGTTTTATTTTTTTTCTAAAAAGATTCATTGTTTAGAAGAAAATTTATAGATGTCGATTTCTTCATCATACTGGTGTTACAGATGCGACCGATTCGTTACCGTTTGGACCCAAGATTCCGTCACTTGCCCCGATTGTAATGGTGGGTTTGTGGAAGAAATCGACACTCCTGACCGGCTCCGCCGTTTTCCCGCTGCCTCCATGTACATGGTGGAAACCCCGGAGCCCAGTCCCCGCTTGGGGTCGGGATCCAGCTCGAGGCTCAGAAGGAGCCGCAGGAATGGGGGTGACCGTTCACCTTTTAACCCGGTCATCGTGCTCCGTGGGCCGAACGAGGGAGGAGGTGGACAGGCGCCTGGAGGATATGAACTGTATTACGATGATGGAGCTGGAACAGGTTTGCAGCCGCTGCCTGCTAGTATATCTGAGTTTTTGCTGGGATCGGGTTTTGACAGATTGCTAGACCAGTTGGCCCGAATTGAGGCTAATGGTATCGGGCGAATCGACATTAATCCTCCAGCCTCAAAGGCCGCTATCGAATCCATGCCCACAATTGAGATAATTGATGAGCATATTGCCACTGAGTCTCACTGTGCAGTCTGTAAGGAGGCTTTCGAGTTGCGAAGTGAGGCTCGAGAAATGCCTTGCAAGCATTTATACCATCAGGATTGCATCTTACCGTGGCTGTCATTGAGGAATTCGTGTCCAGTTTGCAGATATGAGTTACCCACTGATGGTAATAACTATGGTAATAGCAATAGTGACCCAAGTGAAGTGCATAGAGGAGTAAACGAGGTGGGGAGTGGTGATGAGACTGTTGGATTGACGATATGGAGATTGCCTGGTGGTGGGTTTGCTGTGGGCCGTTTTTCAGGAGGGAGGAGGGATGGGGAGAGGCAGTTGCCAGTGGTATATACTGAGATGGATGGTGGGTTTAATAATAATGGTGTTCCAAGAAGGATTTCGTGGGGCTCTAGAGGGAGTGTGTCACGGGAGAGGGGTGGATTAAGGAGGGTTCTGCACAGCTTGTTTGCTTGTTTTGGCAGGGGTAGAGATCATTAACTTGTAATTCTAGCTTGGATTATTAAACAATTTGAAGGAGCGGCTTGTTCCTATGAGGTTTGGGATCTACAAGTAGAGGATGAAGTGAATGATGGAAACAGAAGATGATGGTGAATTTTGAAGCTCGTTGCTAGTATAGCAATTGGCTTTGGGGGAATGCAGAGAATCAATATAGGTGGAAGACTTTGTTATCATACATTGTGAATAAATGGATATAAAATAGTTAATGATGGCTCTTGAGCTTTGTCTTCTGTCGAAGAGTTAGTGAATGAGATGGACAGAGACAAGAGGGACTAATTCATTATGCAAGAGGATGGTGCTGGTATCAATGACTCCTGGGAACTAGGAAGTAAAAGGTACACCACACCAAAGTACTTCGACTTCTTGCAGTTCTCTTTATTTTTGCAATTTATAGATAGCTTGACACCGCTGTTATTATGGTTGGTTATTTATTTACAGTTGGTCTAATTAAAGTTTTGAGTATGTGTTCATGTTTTTATATATCCTACCATGGAAGTTTATTGTAAAGAAACAGATTTTATTCATATTAAAAAATTTGTTTACTTGGATAGTGAATTAAATATTTTGGATGGTATCATATTGTTTTCTTGTAGAAATAACAGTTTGCTATCAATTGGATGGTGCAATAGGAGTCTCATTTAATAGTGTTGCTCCATCCCATGTTTGATGCACATTTTTAAGGAAATAATGCATTTTAAATAGTGATGTGATGGAAAATACGTGATTAAAAAAGAAGAAAAAGTTTTGGATTTATGTGTAATATTATTTTATTAAATATTGTGGGGTTGAAAATGAGTATTGAAAGAATGTATTTTTTAAGAATGTGGATCAAACAGAGTGTAACACTTATTTTTCCCAAAATCATTTTGAACCACACCTCCACTGATAAAATAATTTTGTATGTAAATCCAAAACCCTCAAAACATGGAGTTAACTATAATTGTTCGAAATCAGCTTCACATACTGGAAAAGACGATCTGTATATAGATGGTATCATGTTGTTTTCTTGTAGAAATGTCTGTTTGCTATCCATTGGAAGGTTATAGGCTATACGGCTCTCATTTAAAGTGCTGTTCTATGTTGCAACCTACCATAATTGTTCACCAACAGCTTCACATTGTTATATACTGAAAAAGGCAATCCATATTAGTTCTGTTTGACCCCATTAAAATTATGAACCATTTTTTTCTCTTTATCAACTACGTTTTCTCCCATAAAATAATATTACTCGTAAATCCAAAACTTCTTATTTTTTAACCACGTATTTTTTAAAATAACATAATTTAAAAAATTATGATCTTAAATAATGACAAATAATGAGGGCCAAACGGGGTCTAGTGTGTTTCGTCTACGTGATAGTGAACTTGTGCGCCATGTTGATACTGCATCCAAAGTTTTATTGTTTTTGATAGAAAACATTGAAATAGATTATCGATCCAAAACAATCAATAATCAACCTTGTAACTATCCATGTTGAAATTTTGATAGAAAACATATAAACAGATTATTGATCCAAAACAAGCAATAATCAACATGGTAACTATCCATGTTGAAATTAATGAGAATATCAAAATGAAAACGGAAGCGTACCTTGAACCATAGATCCATGATGTCTGATTTTTCGTTTGAATTGGTTATGATCTTCTAAAGTGATTTGTGGCATTCTGTTGAATTCTCTCTATTGATGGGGATGTAGGGAAGAAGAAAAAAATCACACTCACCATTGGGGATCATGACCCCTATAATAAGAATAAGA
>CAIGRO010216684.1:0-11015 GCA_903798355.1 Fraxinus baroniana | reverse complement strand
TCATGATATAGTCTTGCAATTTTGGCCTTCTCTAGTGAATTTTCGACCCTATTATGAAGAATGAGATTGAAAGACTAGTCAAAGAGATGTTGACTGCGGGCATCATACACCTCAATCTCAGTCCCTTTTCAAGCTAGATCAACTAGTAAAAAAGAAAGATGGCAGTTGGTGACTTTGTGTCGATTATCGTGCCCTCAACAAAATGATAGTGCGCAACTAATTCCTTATTCCGATAATGGACAAGTTGTTAGATGAGCTTTATAGTGCAAGTTGTTAGATGAGCTTTATAGTGCCAAAGTGTTTTCTAAATTGGACCTGAAGTCAAGCTAACACCAAATCTGGTGAAGTTGGAAGATACTTTGAAGATGGCGTTTATAACCTACGAAGGCCACTATGAATTCTTAGCCATGCCAATTGGACTGACTAACACTCCCAGCGACATTTCAGTACTTGATGAATGAGGTTTTCAAGCCATACTTGAGGAAGTTTGTACTCATTTTCTTCGATGATATATTAGTTTACAAATGCTCAATTGAGGAACGTCAGCATCATTTTGGTGTCGTTTTGGGCTACTTGAAGGAGCATAGGTTGTATGTTAATGAAAATAAATGTTTGTTCGGGTAATGAAAACTAGGGTACCTCCACCACATCATATTCGAATAGGGTGTGGCTGCGGACCAAACTAAAATTAAGGCTATGGTCAGCTGATCTATACCCCCACACTCTTAGAGAATTTCGAAGTTTCCTCATGTTAACCGGTTATTACAGACGATTTTGTAGCAGGTTATACCAAAATTGAGTGGTTGTTGATGAAATTATTGAAGAGGTATAGATTTTCCTAGAATGACAGGGCAGGAGAAGCTTTACAGAAGCTAAAGGGTGCCATGACAAAATTACTGGTCCTCGCATTACCCCATTTTTCACAAGAGTTTGTGGTAGAAATCGATGCTTCGAGACACAAGTTAGGGGTTGTATTAATGCAGAATCAACAATCCCTAACATATTTCAGCTTGGTTTTACCACAAAATACAAGCAAGAAGTCAATCTATGAACGTGAGTTGATAACTGATGCTACCAAAAATCGCACTTGAACAATCTTGAACTTGATGCCTGAATCACGAGTGAGTTGATATTTGATACCTGAAACAAAGGCGTCGANCTTGGTTTTACCACAAAATACAAGCAAGAAGTCAATCTATGAACGTGAGTTGATAACTGATGCTACCAAAAATCGCACTTGAACAATCTTGAACTTGATGCCTGAATCACGAGTGAGTTGATATTTGATACCTGAAACAAAGGCGTCGAGGTGTGTCCTCATCGCCCCTCCGATGCTTAAGTTAAAGAGAGAAATTTTATATAGAGAGCTATAAAACTACCAGAAATTATCTAAGAGCGTACCTATTTAATGAGCATCATACCTATATTTATAGAGGCCAGTGATTGAATCCCAAAAGGATTGTAGAGTATTTTCCCTTTTGGCATGGGGAAGTAGAGTTTTGATGAGATTGAATCTTTAAGTTTGATGTGGAACAGAAGTCCTGGTATTTAGATGAGGATCAAACATAACATGGCTTAATAGAGTACTCCTCGAGGTCGCCATGCAAGATACTAGAACCTTAAACCCCGATCTCGAGCTTCTTCATTCTTTAAGGGCCATAATGTTTGGGCCTGAACATGTTCAGGCCGAAAGAAGGTTCGTGTTCGAGTGACGACTTTGTATGTATCAATAACTATTGTATTTGCCGTACAGAAATGGTATCTTCCACACTCTATGGTACGAATAGATCAAAGGAGTCTAAAATTTTTGCTTGAGCAGTACATGGTTAACGAAGAACACTAGAAATGTCTGACTAAACTGTTGGGTTACAATTTCAATATTTAGTATCAATCACGACTAAAAAATAAAGCGGTAAATACCTCGTCAATTATAAGACCAGAACTAAATTCGCTCACTCTATCTACACCAAAAGGGTGTAAAGTTAGTAGAATTTGCAAAGAAAGTGATTGCGAACCTTGAACTAGGGAAAGTTGTTTCATATTTACAGATAATGATGGAATTCTGCTGTATAACAAAAAGGTAGTACTGCCTAAACTTTCCTCTTTTGTCAATATGGCGTTACAAGAGTGTCATGATAATAAGGTCGGGGTCATAATGGATTTCTCACATGCAAACTAGTTGTTCATGATGTTTATTGGCATGGAATGAACGACATTACGGGCTATGAGGCTCGCTGCGTGGTATGTCAAGAGAATAAGTATGTAGCATTGTCGCTAGATGGGCTTTTGCAACTTCTACCCATTTTGGAGTTGGTTTGGTCGACATTCCCATGGATTTCATAGAAGGGATGCCAAGATCAGGTGGCTGGAACACTATTCTAGTAGTGGTGGACCAATTTAGATGGGCATTTTATTTGTCTGAAGCATCCATTCACAACTCTTTTCGTAGCTGAGGTGTTCATTCGGGTAATTACGTGCTTACATGGTATACCCTACTCCGTTATCTCTGATCAGGATTGAATTTTCATAAGCAAGTTTTGGGCAGAGCTATTTAAGGCACAAGGTACAGTACTTTAACACAGTACGATATTGTTAGGTTCTAATGTTGTAATTGGCAATTTTGTAAACAAAAGGGACTTAATTATAATTTATATAAAAAGTTAAGGAGTAATGTGCAAATAGATAAAGTTTTGGTTTTTAGGTCCAGGGTTCGAGAATGTCAAAAGAAGGAAAACAAGGCGCGGATTTTCGGCTAGACTGTCGTCAAGGATTGGTTCGAGCGTCAAAACATAACATCTGTCGCTCGACTGTCGCCTATCCTTCGTTCGAGTGACAGCCTGTCGCTCGACTGTCGTTGAGCCCTCGCTCAAGCGACGTGTTGTCCGGGAAATTTTTATTTCGCAATTTAAATGCTTTTTTCTCGGCCTATTCGTTTCCTAACCTACCTATATAAACCAAAACACCTCAGAATAGTTTTTTTCAAGGTTGAACATTGAGAGAGCTTTATCTATGAGAGATTCATAGATAAAATAGTAAGTTGGAAGCAGCTGCGAGATTGTTTTGTTGAGAAAAATATCGTCCACATAATTCAAATACCAAACATATGTTTCCTCCATATCTGACAGAGTTTAGAAGATCGAGGGAAGTTGACTAGAGTTCTAGTCTGTGATGAACAAGATGTTCTTCGTTGATCCATACGAGATAGAAGATTTTGCAAGGCCATGAGTGCTACAGGGTCGCAGATTCCATGGAGAGCTTTAGCGAATTGCAGCTAAGGATTGGTGCAAGGGAGCACGAGATCCACGGAGAGCTGTAGGAATTGCAGTCAGGAAATTAGATAGTACGTGTCGTCTAGTCTGATAGACTTTAAGTTGTTTGAATCGTTTATAGTAGATTGCCTGGCAAAGTGCCCGAAATTTTTCCCAATTGGGTTTCTTCGTGATAATATTGTGTGTTATTTATTGCTTTATTTTGTTTATGTTATAAACACCGCAGTATTCAAACGTATGATTAAAACTAATGTATATGTTTAATCATCTTGAAAAAAATTAAAAAGTGACTTGTCGTTTTTTAATTCGTTAATTATTTTAATTTCGCATATAATACATATTCACCACTCTCTAAGTATTATTAGGGTCGAACTACATTTTTTTCAATTGGTATCAGAGTTTTAAATTGATTCTAACCCTTATTTTATAATTCTAGATGAGTCAATTACTGTCCGTGCCTCTGTTCTTTGATGGAAACAATTATGCATACTGGAAAGTTCGAATGAGAGCTTTTGTTAAGGTTTTGGATGAACGTATTTGAATTAACATTCAAAATGGATGGGTTCCACCTACAACAACTGTTGTATTCAAAATTGCAGATGTTAATCACTAAGTATCAAGAGAATAGAATGAAGGACGGTGAATCGTTCGATGAATAGTCAACTCTAGCTTTAACTTATGTGAAAGATCCCTGAGTCCAAAATTGTTAAAAAAGTCCTTAGATCCCTGCCCGAGAGGTTTTGACCTAAGGCCACTGCGATAGAAGAAAGTAAGGACTTAGATGATGTTAAGATTGAAGTAATCATAGGATCACTTCAAACTTATACTTGCCGTCTTACAACCTAAAAAGGTTAAATCTATTGCCATGAACACCATTAGAGAAGAGGAGAGCGAGTCCACTAATACTAAGACTCTTAGGGATGACTAAATATCTTATATCGTTAAAAAATTTCAGAAGGTGATGAGGAATAGGAGAAAGCCTCAAGAGCGGAAAAGTGAGATCCCTAATAAATTCTCGAGAGGTAGACGTGAGAAAAACACTTCTAGGACTCCCGTTAAGAACTCTTAATTTGTCCAATGCTATGAGTACTAGGGGTATGGTCACATTAGGAATAAATGTCCTAATCTGAAGAGGAGTTTGGGTAAAGAACGTCGTAAGGCTTTAGCCGTGGCCATAAGTGATGAGGAGTCAGATTCCAGTTCTCAGACTGAGAAATCTGGTAGTGAAATAAACAAAATTATATGGCATTCACCTCGATTGCTGCTATCGAATCTAACCGTGAGATTGAGAAGGGAAAATGGAGGATGAGAGTGGACATTTTGAAGAAGAGTTTGAGGATGAGACCGACATTCACGAGTCTTATCGTTAATTGTTTGAGGAGAGTCTCAAAATTAAGAAGGTCAATAATGTCTTGTTGAAAAATGTTAATAAACTTGTACGTGAAAAAGAAAAACTGTTAGGTGACCTTCAGGACTCGACTAAAAAACTAAGTGAGTTAAAGCTGGTTAATGAAAACTTGGAAACTAAAGTTAAATCATTAACTAATGATCTCGATAAATCTAATGCTCAACTCCAATCTTTTATGAGTGGCTCGCAGAAGCTAGATAATTTGCTGGGGATGAACAAACCTGCTGGTAATAGGCATAGTCTGGGTTATGTTCATAACAGTGATGCTGCTAGTACATCTAGGACCACGTTTGTCCCGACCACTAATAAAGCTCATGAGATTGCTCATCTTAAACCCAGAGGATAGCATGACATAGGGTCGAGACCTACCATACAGCGTAAGGTCAATCGTTCTACATATCAACAACAGCCACCGAGCAGGTTTGAACCTAGGTTCATTCCCACTTGTCACCGCTGCGGTGCACTGGTACACACTAGACATAGGTGTTGTCAATTTGTGACTAGAAGTAAGAAACATGACTTCTCTAGTAAAGTTAACTTTCTTGTTAATCAAGTTAGCCACTTAACTGAGATGATGACTCGATTAACCAAAGTAACTTCTACATCTAAGAAGGTCTGTGTTAAAAGAAGCAACCTGAAAGGTCATGAAGATGGTCATGCTCTTAAAGGTAAGGGTATACAAATTTCACCCTGATTAGGTGTCTAGTTTCATGCATGTTTAGTCTATTGAGTCCATTCATTCTTGCATGCATCCCATTTATTTTCTACGTTTTACTGTTGTTCCTTTTTTGTGCATTCATTTGCTTTAAGTTTTTCAAAAAAAATGAAAAATGGGAAAAACACAAAAATATTTATATATTTTGGGCTAACGATACTTTGTGGTGATTTTAAATATGTCCGTATGACCAAGAGTGTATTTATCTGTTTTACACTATTATTTCATTACTTGATCCGGTTTAATATGGAGTACTGAGTATATGTGTCATTATGTATAATCTGTATAACACACAATATGATCTTATTAATGAGTCTAGATCGCGTGTGTGAGATTTGAGATGTAAGTCACATGTTAGTAGGGTAACTTTGAACATGGATTGACCAACTTATTTAGACCTAAACTCGAGATTATCCCTGCAAAAATAAATAAATAAATATATAAAAAAAATTAAAGGAGCTCAATATCTTATGCTATTTTTCGAAGCATACTTAACTTGAGTAATTAAGCCGCGGGGTTTTTCATAATTTGGTGCCTATGGTCAACTGACATGGGTTAATCGGCCTAAAACTTGTTACAGTAGTCATGTTAGTCATTTAATGAAAAGAAGTATGCACTTAAGATGAAAACAATATATATGAGCCTTCATGTTTACTGTTGTGATATAAGATAAATNTTCATAATTTGGTGCCTATGGTCAACTGACATGGGTTAATCGGCCTAAAACTTGTTACAGTAGTCATGTTAGTCATTTAATGAAAAGAAGTATGCACTTAAGATGAAAACAATATATATGAGCCTTCATGTTTACTGTTGTGATATAAGATAAATGTTTTATGCTAAAAGTCAAGGGGAGAAAAGACATTCTCCATAAAAATGAGTTTTCATATGTAGGTTCTAATGTGCTTTATTGGTTTGACTTTAATAAGTAGATGAATATACTTATTAGCAGTGATGTTTTGTAAGTCATTTCTTATGAATTTAAGGTTTGGAGTCGTTTTCATGAGAAAATAGTGGCACTTTACACGCATGAGTCATTTATACACTTTACTCCATTTTGAACTTAACTGAGTACATGGGTAAGTCTTTTTGATAATGCTCGACTAGTGATTGCATGCATAATTTTAATTATAGAGGTGTCGGGAGCTTGATTTGCTTAAATTAAAGTATTATTGTTGAAAAGAAAAAAATGCTATTTTTCTTAAATTTTAAAATTTTGGTGCTATTTCTGTCATTTAACTTTTCGCCAGCTTCTCGCTGGGCTTTGCTCGAGCGACAGCAACAGAAGCTGCCTCATTCGCTTGTCGCTCGACCCTTGCTCAAGCGACATACCGTCATTTTGAATATTAACGTCATTTTCAAGGGCTTTTCGCATTTTCACCCATTTTTACACTGGTTTTGTTCAAATTAATCACCACCCACGCCAAATCGAAGGTTTACCCACTACTCAAACACTTAACAACATTCATCGCAAGTGTTAGTTCATCAAATCATTGACTTTGAAAGGTAAGAGTGTGTTTGGTGCATATTAAAATAAGAGAATGCATTTTTTTGATGTAATGTAATGAGGAATATGTGGTTGAAAAAGAAGGAAAAGTTATTGATGTGATAGAAAATATTATTTTAATGAAGAATGTGTGGTTGAAAATGAGTAGAAGAATGAGAATGAAAAAAATAATGTGTGTCAAACAGGGGCTAAATTTCGAAACGTTTGGTTTTTCTCTTTGAAAGGTAAGAGTGTGTTTGGTGCATATTAAAATAAGAGAATGCTTTTTTTTGATGTGATGTAATGAGGAATATGTGGTTGAAAAAGAAGGAAAAGTTATTGATGTGATAGAAAATATTATTTTAATGAAGAATGTGTGGTTGAAAATGAGTAGAAGAATGAGAATGAAAAAAATAATGTGTGTCAAACAGGGGCTAAATTTCGAAACGTTTGGTTTTTCACATTTTTTGCGATCTTCTTTGAATTTTTTCGATGATTGTTCATTATTGTTTGGGTTTTGTTGTTAAATTACTTGTTTTATGCATTCACATATCATTTCATGAAGTTGTGGACAATTTTTCAAAAAAACTTGGATTTATGGACTATTTTAAGCATGATTTTGATGATCTATTGCGTGTTCTTCACTATAGTCGATCACATTGCATGACTAGGTGTTATGAATTGCATTGGATTTTATGAGTAGGATGTGCTTGTGGTGGTTGGGAATGAGTATGGTGTTTTGGGTGATTTTGGATTGAGTTTTGATTTAATGTTGATTTCTTTGGTTGATCAAGTTAGATTGTTTTGCGATTTGGCTTAGTTCGTTGGAGTGTAGAGTTTTTTTTATTGTAGTGTGAAGTTTGGTTGTGGCACCACACGGTGATGTCGGGTCACCACGTCATGACATCACGACACGCGTGATGTCTTTACATCACCTACATCTAGACATCACTATATGTCGTCATGCACTCATGTTAGGGATCGTTGTATGTTATTCTATTTGCCTTGTTTTGTGTGCATTCATGCATCTCATGCACATCATGAGTTAGTTCATCTTATATCGAGGTCTTAATATTGTGGTTCAATTCTTTCAGATACTGCCTAAGAGAGCCCACACAGCTGCTTTGACTCTTAGTACCTCTACATCCTACAATAGGACTAGGTTCATCTTTGCGATAGCCCAAGACACTTTTGGGTCACAGTTTTCTTAACGTCCAATTCTTTTGATCGTGAGGTCATTATGTCTAACATGTCCCCCAACCTTGCTACAATTTTTACTTCTCGAGATTGGGAACCACTGTTAGTTGAGTTAGTCCCTCCACCGAGTCTATTAGATCAGGAGTTTTATGCTAACATCCATGATGTTAGTGGGTCATCCTTTAGGGTTTTTCTTCGAGGTAGGATAGTTAAGATTACTCCGAACGTCATTTCAAGTCTTATTCACATTCCCCAGGTCGTCTACCCCTTATTCCCTTATCTTACTCTTGATTCTCTTTCGGCAGACTTTTTAGTCCGTTTGACGGTGTTTAACACACCATTGGAGGGAAGTCCAGGTGCGATTCGCACTGGTTCTCTTCCGACTAACCGCCAGATTTTGTTGCGCATTGTATGCACAAATCTTTGGTCAGTCTTCCATACTTCTTCATTGCCTATAGAGAAGGTTCATTTTCTATATGCCCTGCTACATGGCGATTCTATCGACTTGCCTTCTTTTATATGCCAGCAAATTTTGAGGGCGATTCGAGTCAAGGGGATAAGGGTAAGGCTACCATATGCTTGCCTGATATATAGGTTAGTTATAGCCTTAGGAGTGAGCTTTCCCAAGGGGGTTCCGAGGTGATTTCCCGGCCAATTGGCCATGCTACCATCGTCCAAAGTAGGTCACATGCTTCATCTGAGCCTACATAGCCAGTTGATCCGACTGTGCCGGCTGATCCTACTGATGACCCCATTTCTTTTGTCTTTCGAATTTCCCTTCATTTTCGACTACTCCGCAGCCCTCCGACATCCCATCGACTTCTACTTCGGCTCATATTCCATTGACCCTTCGATGACTCTCACGGGATAGATGAACGTGCTTATCGAGCAACAAGCTCGGATGATTGCAGAGATCACATAGCTGCGTGCTACCGTTGATTGACACACTGTCTAGTTCACTACACTTCAGGGTGCTGTTGGATATATTCAGCGTGGACTCTGTTGAATTCGATGTCACTGGGATGATGATGATGCGTCCGAGGAGAGGACATATTCCGACGATGTTGTTGGTTCTTCATAGTTTTAGGCTTACCCCTTGTCATTGTGTGACAAAAAGGGAAAATAGTATTTTGGGGCAGTTATATATTTTTGTTAAGGGAGCGGGAGTAGATATCTATTTTTTTGCTCTTTACTTGATGTATCTATATTTCGATTATCTAGATGTAATTAAATTTTTTGATATATATAAAATGATTTTTTTGACTCGATAGGCATGTTATATTTTATTTCAGTTCTTCTAAATTAAGTTTGATATTTTAGTAGTATCATTGTATTTTCTTGATATGTTGGGTTGCATTGGTACTATATCTTTATTTAGCATGCATGTTTGAAACTGAAAAATGCTATAATACTTAAATTGCCTAAGTTTTGCGAACTACTTGAAATGCTTTATTTTTACTATGTTTCACACATTTTACACTGGTGTTAAGTTGTGTGTTTCAGGAAACAGGTGCTGATTGAAATGCAAAAATTGTTCAAATCAATTAGTTTTGTCATAGGCTTTTGAGTCTGTAATTTACTTTCGTTTACTACCTTGACTTTAGTTAGTAGTTTTGTCACAGAATGCTAAATGGGGAGCTTGTTAGGTTTTAATGTTGAGATTGACAATTCTATAAACAAAATGGACTTAATCGTAATTTATATAAAAAGTTAAGGAGTAATGTGCAAATAGATAAAGTTTAGGTTTTTAGGTCTAGGGTTCGAGATTGGCAAAAGAAGGAAAATACGGTGCGAATTTTCGCTAGACTGTCGTCAAGGATTGGCTCGAGCGTTAAAAATAGAACATTAGTCGCTCGACTATCGTCCATCATTCGCTCGAGTGACAGCCTAACACTCAACTGTCGCTGAGTCCTCGCTCGAGCGATAGTATTGTTCGAAAAAATTTTATTTCGTGATTTAAAGGCTTTCTCCCCAGCCTACTCGTTTCCTAACCTACCTATATATACCAAAACACCTCAAAACAATTTTTGTCAAGGCTGAACATTGAGATATCTTCATCTGTGGGAGATTCATTCTCTTTTATCTTTCAACCTTCATCCTGTGAGATTGTTTTTGTGAGAAAAACATCTTCCACATAATCCAAATACCAAACATGTCTTTCTTCCATATCTGTCAAAGTTCTGAAGATCGAGGAAAGTTGACTGAAGTTCCAGTATGTAAAGAACAAGGTGTTCTTCGTCAATCCACACGAGATGGACGATTCTGCAAGGCCATGAGTGTTGCAGGGTAGCAGATTCCACGGAGAGTTTTGGCGAATTGCAACTAGGGATTGGTGTAGGGGAGCACAGGAGCCGCGGAGAGTTGTAGAAATTGCAATCAAGAGATAAGATAGTATGTGTCGTCTACTCTAATAGTGGATTGTCTGGCAAAGCCCGGAGTTTTTCCCAATTGGGTTTCTCCGTGATCATACCGTGTATTATTTATTACTTTATTTACTGTTTATGTTATGAACACTGCGCAATTCAAACGTATGATTAAAACTGATTTGTATTATGTTTAATTATCTATAAAAGAATTAAAAAGTGACTTGTTACTATTTAATTCGTTAATTATTTTAATTCCACGTATAATACCTATTCACTCCCCTTCTAGGTATTGTTAGGGTCGAACTACGCGTTTTTCATATATAATACTTCTTTTTACGTTTCAGCTAAGCACATTCCATTACAAATTGTTTATGGCCATGATCTCTCAACAATTCTGCCAATTGAGAAGAATACTACAGTCATATCAATCATGAAATAATTGTTATTGAAGCACATCGCACGACAAGATAATGAGGAAACTGAAGATGCAACTCTTACGAGCCTAACAGAGGATAAAACAGGAGGCTGATTTAATGTTGGAGTGGACGTATGAAAGAGAAAAAGAAAAATAAGG
>CAIGRO010216670.1:0-10621 GCA_903798355.1 Fraxinus baroniana | reverse complement strand
AACGGACCTATCTAGATCCGTAAATTACGAGAAATATAATTTTAATACTTTAGGGCCACCACTATTCACCCTAAAGTTTGCAGCAACCAATAGAATGTAAAATTGAATCCCGAACGATCAGGGGCAAAATCGTCCAAATTTTTCTGCGTAACCTGAAACACTAAATAAAAAATATCAATACTTTCAAGAAATTAAACTAAACAAACTGCCTGAAGAAGTCGAGGTTAGAAAACGCTCCATGAGCCGTCACAGGCCTCCACCATCCTCTACGCATGGCTTCACGCACCGCCACATGCGTCGCCAGAGAAGCTCACGTGCCGGCCACCCAGCTGCTCCTCGACCTGCTGAACACGATGGTGGTGTCCGTTTGTCCAGAAAGTCTATGAATTTTTCGAAAATCGAATTTGCAGGTGCGAAAAATTGGGAAAAAACTGGACAGATTCGTGCTTCAGTTTCTGCTCGATTTCTGGACTGATTATGGCCAAAAAAATCACCAACCAATCTCTGATACCATTTGTAGAATTTGGGCCTTCAATAACACCAAAAGACCGGGCTTAGCTTCACCAAAAATCGACACCACAATGCCACAAACACAACTCTTAAACTGTCACTTTCCCAATCCACCAGTTGCTCTCGATGGCAGCCCACAAAGGGCTGGGGTGAATACTATTGGGAGCCAAATATTAGCCACTAAGGCAAAGAGAAAGGTANACCGGGCTTAGCTTCACCAAAAATCGACACCACAATGCCACAAACACAATCACTTTCCCAATCCACCAGTTGCTCTCGATGGCAGCCCACAAAGGGCTGGGGTGAATACTATTGGGAGCCAAATATTAGCCACTAAGGCAAAGAGAAAGGTAGAAGAATAGGCACAAAGCCAATACACTGTTTTTATCTCAAAGAAAGTCGACTGCCCACGTTTTTTCACGCACTAGCAACAGTGAAGGGTTGAATAAGATAAAGGGATTGGGGATGGGTTTTTAGGTTAGGGAATAGTAAGGCCCAATAAGTGGGCTACCAACCAATAAAGCCATCCAAGTCTTTTGGGACCGGTCATGAGCAACACTAATATAATTAGGTTGCTTCAAATGGCTCAAGTGGATTACGCGAAAGGTTTAGACAATCGTGGTGTCAATACACAATTTCAATCATCGGCCGAGGCCTATGAAATTTAATTCAACAAATCGGTTTAACATCATAGCCCGGATTTATTGGGTATCAAAACCTAATACTTACGAATCTCAACACCTGATTATTGAATAGCTATAGCTAACTCCTCACCCAGGCCTATCCTCAAGAAATTTTTATCCCAACCATCCTGACTAAGGACGTCCTTCACACGGAAATCAGGATTACCAATAGTGGGAACAAAGGAAGCAAGAGCACCAAAACCCATCCAATTATCGTACTAACCTAGCAAATTTCGTAAATAAAAGATTTTGCACATCCTAAAGAGCCCGAATACCTAAACCACCTTCCTCCATCGGTAGGCATATCCACTTCCCAGAAATCTATTTTCGCTGGCAACATCCACCAGATGTATTCCAAAGAAAATCAATAAACATTCGACGAAGCTCCTTGAAGATGCCTATGGATAGCTTCTGGACCGAAAGAATATGTATAGGCACTCTTTTTAGAACGTGCTTAATAAGCACAGTCTTACCGCCAAAAGATAGCTAATTACCTTTCCAACCTGCCTTTTTTTCTTGACCTTGGAAAAGAGGGGATCCAACATACGAATAGTGAGCCTCCCAACATGAAGAGGGACACCAAGATAGGTGCATGGCAAGTTGCATACTTTGAAACCGTTAGAGTCAACAAATTACGCTTCTTGGTATTGGAGATATGTTTAGAGAAAAAAATAAAAGGGTTGTCTGGACTAACCTGCTGCCCGACATCCTCTCGTACTGAGTAAAAATCTCTATCAGGTTCTGAACCATTTACAAAAACCAACAAGTCATCAGCATAGAAGAGATGAGTCACTAACAAACCATATGATGAATTCCACTTTCAAATCCTATTATAATCAACCTTGAAAGAACCTCCTCCGCCAAAATAAATAAATATGGGGATAAAGGATACCCTTGTCGAATACCTCTAGACGGCTTAAAAACACCATGAGTAGAGCCATTAAGCATAATAGAGCAAGACGGGGAAGAAATACAATTGAATACCATATTACAGAAAATCCAAACCGTTTTAATACCTCCAACAAAAACTCCAATTAACCCGATCATATGCCCTTGCCCTATCAATTTGGAGCAAACAATTACCCCCTCTTACCTTCTTATTAATACCATGTACCAATTCCTGGGCAATAGAAATATTATCAAAGATACTATGGCCCTATATGAAAGTCGGTTGCTCTTTGGAAATCAACATACCAAGAATCCGAGATAGCCGGCTAACCAAGATTTTAGTCACATTCTTATACAAAATTGAACACAAACTGATAAGCCTAAACTGTCCACAACCAGCTTGGCAAATCCACTTCAGGGAGTAAAACAATATTTGTAGCACCAAAAAACGTGGTAAAAGGATTTCCCTCAAAACATTCAACCACCATATCCATGATGTCCTATTTAACAATATCCCACACCACCATGAAAAAACTGTTGGGAATCTACTTAATCATGCACAACGGAAAATAAAATAATTTCAATTCCCACCAAGGATCTGCTTTGTGTTTAAATAGAAATTATACATTTGATAAATTGTGCAAACTCCTTTACTAATTCTCGAACTCGAATGATCATGATCTGCAATCCAAGCTGTTTAATTGTCCAACCTACAATGGTGATCCAGACCACCGAAAACAAGAAGACTACTTGAATTTTCTTTTCTTGCGCTAGCAAGAATAATGAATTATTTCATGGAGTTTTCAAACCCTAGCAGCAATTAATATTAGTCATCTTAAACTTAACCCGGTCCAATATTTAATTAATCAATTAATTAAATCGGTCCATGAATTAATTAATCCGATTAGTTAATTCGGGTATATTAATAAGCAACCCAATTATTTAATTATCTAGCATTTGTCAATTAATTAATTGATAAATCTCATTCTTCTGGTTCTATTTTGTGTGTGACTTATTAGGTTATTGATCACGATGCCTAACTACATGAATTATTATTTTGATCTAAATCAAAATTGATAAATTAAAATGCCCTTTTAATTTATCATCAATTCACATCCGTCGTCCCAGATTGACATCTAGCAATGTGTCAAGCAATACACGTGACATGAAATGTCATGTGGTATGACAAAATCAAAATTATTCGTTTTCCCTGAAACTATAATATTTTCATCAATATGATTCGATCAATTATGAGTTATTGATATCTGTCAATCTCAATTATCGATCGTATCTTTTATCCCACTGTTAAGTCAATGTAAGTCGAAAATCCCTTTTTTGACTTAAAAGTTCACCTTGGCCAATGATTTCATTATCAACTTAACCAGATAAAACATAGATCTCTTACTATCTAAGTGTGATGAATCCTTTATTGATCATTCAAAACCTTCATATGTTTTTTGACATACTCGAACGATGTTGTATAGCGACCCTTGCTAGAGCAACATCCAACATCACCAAAGTATGATTGTCCTCATATAATGCGCTATGATGACCTCAAGTCAAATGATCAATTTCACTACCGAACGTTAGAGATTAACTAATGACAATCAAATAGTTATCCATGTGGAATCTCCCAACAGGTCTCCAATGTTTGTTCTATAACAAAACATCAATGTGTTCATTCAATTGTCACTACACTTTAACTTGAGAGATCAACTACTTCAAAAGTAAGAAATGACACACGTGATGGTTTATCCGTAATAACGATATCTGTATTTTGTTGTTACATATTACCATGAACGATTTAAGATTCAGTCATATGTAATTTGTATCTCACACACCACGATTTGAATCTACGGATTCTATTATTTAATTTATTAGAATATTAATTTAATTAAATAATAGATATTGCCATAAATATGCATCGATAATATATATTAAAAGTGTTTATATTCAAATTTTATCGGACTTAGGGCATAACGCTTACAAACTTCCACTAAATCCAATCACTTATGTTTCTTATACCATAAGAGTTTTTATGCTGCGACAACTCTTTGTTAGTGGATCTGCAATTTAATAAGTTGTGGAAACTCGTTATTTCTTTACGTCATTTCATTGTATTATCTTTTCAATGTGACAATACTGCCTTAACACATTCACTTGCACGATGGCTCCACTGTTATCATAATGTAGAAGCATATGATCAACAATGTTAGGAACTATTCCAAGTTCATTAATGAACTTCATGATCCAGACCATAACTTTTGTTGCTTTTTAAAGCAATAATGTATTAGGTTTCTAATATTGAATCAACGGTTATTTCCGATTTGAAACCTTTTCAACATACCGCAAAAGAGTAAATCAATATCCTAATTATGATATTCTATCATTTTAGTGTATTAGTGTACCCATGAACACTCAGTTCATTTTCTCTATATAATCTTCTCGAGATTTTATTTATATAGATTGGGATGAGTTAAACAATCTTTCAGATCTATCTCTATAGATCAACTTGCTTCTCTCATATCTATCATGGAGAAGTTATTTAACAACTATAATGTCAACAATTGAAATAATATTAGGAAAGCAACAATGCTCCTACTTTTTTTTCTTGTAAATACGCAATTTGTCTTCATTTTTTTTAAATCAAACATTTTGACTTTTACATCAAATCAAAGATTTCAACTCCAAGAGACTTGTTTCAATCCTAATACCTTTTCTTGTAAACACATGTACAACATATGGATTCTAATCCATTAGGCAGGTCGACCAAGGTCCAAACCTTGGTTGCCTACGTTAAGTTCATATCAAATTTCATAGTCTTCTGCTATCTCAGCGAGTCAACACTTGACTTTTATGTATAATTAGTAGGTTCATCACCTCGATTAGTAATACCTGATTAGTAATCATGGATTCGTACCTTCCAGAAGGCCAAATGATCTTACAAGATTTACACAGAGTTGACGTGTCCTCAGGAGTCTGCACTTCCTAATCAAGAGTATGTCCCTAGTAGGTATGAGATCAGACTCATGTTCATCTACTTGGTCAATTATATTAGTGGATTCTTGAACTCTTTCAAGATTCATTCCGCTTCCACTGTCATCTCCTAGAATAAACACTTTCTCTATGGCTGACAGACATCCCATGGTGTTAAGTATACTTAGACAATGAGTTGGAGAGACTTGTTCTCATTTGGTCCTATAGATAAAAGTAACGTTGAAGGTAATGAGGAGCTAATGGTTTTAATTGATGGCAATGCCAAAATTTATGAAGATATTACGATTTCAAATGACACCGCAGTCTATGATCAATCGCCCTTTGGACAAAGTTAGATGGTCATAAGTTCGCCTTCTAGGCACTTGTTGATTGGAGAGTCTAATATGGCGATCTCCATAGTACAAGTTAATGATCTGACTTTATATAAGGAAATTATAGATGATGTGAATGTAACGATCAATTTATGGATTGAAGAAGACATTGAGATCTTGGAACGAAATATTTAACGAGGTCATTAAGACGTATTGTTTTGATCAAAACTTCAACGAACCCTATGTCTATAAAAAGATACAAGACAAAATTGTAATTTTTCTAGTCCTTTATGTAGATGATATTCCACTGTGGGAGCGTTATCGTCAACGGAAGCGCGGTTGTCCCAATAGTTTCATACGAAAAATTTAGGTGAAGCTAGCTATGTATTACATATTCAAGTCTTAAGAGAATGACGGAACATGATGATAGCTTTATCTCAAGCTTCACATATTGACAAAATACTTATTGAGTTTGCCATACAAGACTCCAAGAAGGATAATCTTCGCTTCAGACATGGAATCTTACTCTCTGAGGATCGGTCCCCTAAAACTCAAAAAGTGATAGAGAACATAAGTAGGATACCTTATGCATCAGTAGTTTATAGTCCCATGCATGCTATGTTGTATAATAGACCTAAAATTTGTTATACTGTTAGTATAGTAAGTTGATATCTATCTAACCATAGGATCAAAACATTGAATGGCGGCAAAATATATTTTTTAGTACCTCCAGAGAATTGGGGATTATATGTTCCTCCCCAAATCTTGTTTTGATAGGTTTAAAGGATTCAGACTTCCAGAGTAATGAACACTATCGCAAGTTTACATTGTTTACACTTGATGGTGGGGCTATTATTTGGAGAAGTATCAATAGACGTGATCTAATTATTGAAACTTGGATAATATATGTCATATTAGATCATTGTGATAGTTCTATAAAGTATTGGAACTTAATTGTAATTAATATAAAAGTGTTAAGCTTAATTGTAATTAAAGTAAAGTTTGTTCTTGATTGTAATTAGGCTCTTTTTGATAACTAAATTTTCCTTGGAAGTTGGAATTTTTTTTCCGTTTTCCACCTTTTGCACCGTTTGATAGCAAAAATTTTACCAGTAAAATATCTTATCTCTCCTCACCCACTGGTTTTCTTGGATTTGGTGGAAAATATTTTCTTTTGATTTTGGTGGTAATTGATTTTCCAAATTTTCTTTTGTTGGCAATTGGAAAAATTTTTAGACACAATGGTAAAAAAGTTTTCACTTTTATTTACAATTTTCATGCAAAACAAAGTCAAACGAATGGTAATCGGTATTGTAATTTTTTTTACAATTTTTTAAGCAATTGGAACAAATTCTAGATCCAATGGTAGAAAAAATTATTACTTTAATGGACAATTTCCATAAAAAAGAAGTCAAATGAAAACCAAACTTTCAACATTTTTCAGATGAATTATACAAATCAAATACAATTAATTATATTTTCCAGTAAAACAATTTTGTAGACAATTCAATTCCTTATAAAATATTTTCCTTCCACCAATTTTCTACATTTGCAATCAAACAGACCCTTACTGTAAAAGTTGTAAATTTAACTGTAATTGTAATGAAGTTCTAAGACTACAAATACAATTAAATATAAACTAATTGAATTGGGACTTCAATTAAAAATCCTATTTGAATTTTAATTAAGACTCGTATTTAAATGTGGAATTTTCATTGTATATGGATTGGAATTATTTTATATCTATAAATAGAGATTAGATAGAACCTAGGAAAAATACGACAAATCATAATAGAATATCTCCATATTATTCAAATTGGAGAGAGAAAATTTATTTTTCTTACTTTATTCAATTGTCTAATCCAAGAATTAGTTTCTTGATTTAACTAAAAGAAGGTTCCCACTCACTAGTGAAGTTTTTGTTTTGGAGAATATCATAGAAGATTTGGAGGTTTGTAGCATCAAGTTCTTGAAACTAAAAGCTGGAAACTCGTGATCCAAGAAGTTGAAGTTCATGATTTAGAATCAAATCAAGAATTAATCATCGAATTTGGGTAAAAATTCGAATCCTTTAATATGACATACACGTGAATATTTACACGATATTGTTTCTTGAATTAAAGATTTTTATTTTTATCTTCGAGTAATTCTACTTCTGCATTCCAACAAGGTTGTTTTTTTTTTTTGGATAACTCCAACAAGATTGTTATAGGAAGAATGATCACTTCAATTTTGTGTAGAAGCAAATGATATTAAACCTTGTTTAAGAGAAGCGCCCTTTATGTGAGAATATTTCGTGTAGACATGTCTAAACTTTTGCAACAGTCTACTCATGATTGGCAAGAAACTAATATAGCACCATGTTTGTTGCCCCTTCATCGTTCCATCAACGAACATATCTTGTTTTTAGCATAGAGAGTGGTGTTTACTTGTCCAAAAAGAGACAGTTGGACTACAAAACCAGCATGGAAAAGATTAAGGATTAGTTTCAATTTTGCACCACATTTACTAAAAGGATAGTAATAGATAAACCACACCAACTCCCATAATAATTCCTGGATGGTAAAAACAGAAGGATAAGTATGGCTAAATTGAATATGTTAGAAGAATTCGACATGCTACACATAATCAATTGTCATAAAAATAGGTGATTGAGATTAAGATGATAGTTATGGTGAACTCGTGATTGCTAACACTTGGACCATCGTTAGAAAGTTATATTATTTTATTTTAATATATTTAAAATAAAAAATCACATAAAGAAAATAGCATCTTCTATTAATTTTTAATCGAATTGAAGGTAGGAATAATTTAACCAATGGCTATATTGTAATAGGCGTAAGAATGATCATGTGGACTCTTAGGTCCACTTTATTACTTGTTACGGTCTTTACACTTGTAGAATATAAAATCGACGATAAGTTTTTGACACTGTTGTCGGGAGCTATTTTTATTTAATATTGGTTTAAAGTACTTCTTACTTTTGTTTACTTTTTTTTGTTTTTTTCTTTTTCAGTTGATCTACTTGTTTTTCTTTGATAGGTAACGAAAACAAGGAAAAGAGCAACAAAAATTTGCAATGATTGATCTCGACTTAGATGATGGTAATATGATTCCTCTTCATGCAACAACTTAAAAAGTTATGATAGAATCTATTTATTGTGCAAGATAAGTATTGCTTGCCAAGGGATTAAAAATCTCATCTATTGTGTATGATGAGAGGAGACCGACTTTTGAGTATTGTGGGGTGTTGCATTATACTGAAAATTGCTTGTTATTGAGAACTTAAGATGAAGTAAGGAAAGCTATCTTCGATGATCCATATGAAAAAGATGATAACAGTGACATGCTTATGGGAGATGTCTATGCCATGCAAAAATATAAGAGGATTGACTATCAAATATTTCTGGATGAGCCAACTAACATGCTTATGGAAGATCTCTTCATTATTCGACCTGAAGAAACAACTAAAGAATAAAAACAAGTAAAAACCGAAGATTAATCATGAAGGAGCTAAACAAATTAGTGGCATTCAAAGTAGATGGAATTAGCATGCGAACCTTCAACTACATTCTAACTAATTACTTAATTACACATATGGGAGAAGCAAAATACAAGAAGTAATTAAAAATACATAATCGGATTTTAAGGAAAAACGAGAAAAATATGAAAATTTTGTATAGAGATTTCGCCTTCTTATTATAAAATCTTGAAATCTAGCTTCTTGTTTGATTTCTTGATTTTTCCCCTCCTTTTGGGCTTGTATTACACATGTTTAATAAATTCCTCAAGTCTCTACATGAATATGTGTGTATAATGAAATTCTACAAGCCTCTTTAATTTTTGAATTAATGTATGAATTTATAGAACAAAATTTAAGTAAAATCCTTGTTCAACTTGATTTCCACAAAGAGTTTGAAAAATAAAAGGAAATAAATCATTTTCCCAATTGCTGCAACTTTCTCATGTGATTTTAGTCCTTCATCTTCTTATATTTGTAAATAAGTCCTCTTCATTTCAGAATCATTAATAATTGATTCGATGCAAGTTTCAAAATTTGTAATTTAGTTCCCAAACTTTCCAAATGTCGAATTTAACTCTTGAAACTTGTGAACTTTTATCGAGAAGTCTGAATAATTGTATAAAATGTACTTATCAAATACCCTCAAACTAATCTCTTTTTTGTCCCTAGTAAGACTGTCTACTAAACATACAAGCAAACAAATAAACAAAAATATAAATACATTAGATAACTTTGCCAAACTCTCGTCAAGTATAGGAATTGTTTGATAACTCAAAAAATGTTCACGAGTAATGCAATTAAAACTAATTATTTGCTTATTCAACGCTTGATCGATGTGTGTATAATCATCATAAACTTATAAGTTGGTTATTTCCACAACCTTAATAGTCAAATACTCCTTTCTCTCTCGAGGGATACACACCTGTAAAATTGTTTTTAATCACATACTCAAGGTGTATATTCTAAGGTTAATTACACAATACTATTTCATCTCCCTCTCGAGACTAATTGGATTTCACCAATGAAAGTCACTATCATGATACGTGCTGATTCTCCTTAAATTTAAATTTCTCAACCTCCAAACTTCCACTAGGATAATAATCCCCACTAAAAGTCTAAATCCCAAATTAAGTATCCAAAGCTTAACTAGACAGAAACTATGCTTATAGTTGTTTTGTTCTCAACACACTTTGGTGTAATTCCTTCTCTTTTATTGTCCCTTCTTATGTTTTTTGAATTTTTTTCTTTGATTTTCAAAGGTAATTTTCACTCTACAACTCAGGTAGCCTTCTTCCCAAATAGATTGTCTCCTAAACATCGGTGATGAATAGGGCTCAACTACTCAAAACTAGCTTCACACAACAATATAATTTACTTTTTTCTAAGTATCACAGCTAGTGCAATTGCTTTTAATTTTTTGTGATAAGTAATTGACATCAAACCCTTAATTAGACGGTTATCACATAAGTTCTACTTTTTAGTCAAAAATATTTCACGCAAATACTTAACATGCTTGAAATCAACACATAGGTAAATAGGATTAACCATCCCCAAACTATTCCTTTCAATAGGTTAAGTGGTCGTGTTCATAGTGTGATCTTTGGTGTATAAAGACCTAAGTTCAACCAACACATTCTATCAATTTAACCAATAAAAAGCACACATAAAATAAGAAAATTAGTTAAAAAACCAGATTTTTTTTTTTTTTT
>CAIGRO010216666.1:0-12150 GCA_903798355.1 Fraxinus baroniana | reverse complement strand
ATTAAAAATCAGAATTCTTCATTTTTATTACTTTAAAATTAGGTATATAATTGTAAATTTGTTGTGGTGTATCTATTAAAACTATGTTTTAATTGTGGTGTGAATGTAATGTGGTGTACTTAATAAATTTTATAGGAGTAATATAATTACCCTATATTTAACCCATTTTCAGAGGGCAAAAAATTTAAATTGAAAGGTGGGTGACAAGAAGTTTGATACATATAAAAATATACATTTTTGTTATATTTAACATGCTCGATTGAATGGTACTACGCATGATTAAGATAAGGAAGTTGAGTTCGTATTATCGTGTATATATATTCCGATGTGCTTCTTTAAGTTAATTTTTTCCCCAAAAATAAAAATAGAAAAATGTTTTTTCAAGTCCATTTTGATTAACAAAATAAAATGTCCATTGTGCATTAAATCTTCATCGGACTTTTGGGTCCACTTTGTTTCTTTTCAATAGTCCCATCGGGGGCTCAACACAAGACCTCTACAGGCTGTGTTGAATTACAACTCCTTGGCAGATTAGTAATACCTAATCAAAGGGTTGTTTTATTTCTTGAAGCTACTTAATGCAACTTTTCTTACAATTGCAATGGTTTATTCATCTCTTCATGTTCAAAAAAAAAAAAAAAGAAAAAAGAAAAAGGGATTGTTTAGATCTGATGAGCCCCATTCTCATCCTTTATCTTTCAAAATTGAGACTTGTAGCATAAATGCATAATATAGATACCTATTTTGAAAAGTATGGTCTAACGTCTAATTTTCGTCGAACATAAAGAAAAAAACTCCTATGCCCACAGAAAAGTACGGGTATATGAATTTAACTAGTTTCAAATGAACCAGGATTATTGGATGACTACATTGTATAGTTGGTGAATCTACAGATATATCAAATCTACTTGTTCTCCTTCGAACATGTTTTATCACAATCATGTCTCTTTTATAAAAGGAGCCCTATTTTAATTTTCATGAAATTAAAAGGAGCCCCATCCGCCCCCGCCCCCCAACTTTTGAGAATTTTTTTTATTTTTTATTTTATAAAGTCATATTTAATATCAATTGAAATCTAAATTTTAATTTTAATCAAACTTAACAATTAATTTTAATAACATATTTCATGAAATCCACAACTATTTAACTTTTATTAAAATTTATTAAAAACTTGATTTTAATTTCCACCAAACAGGAGTAAAATCACAATAAATTTGAATTTCGATAACATACTAACTTTAAAAATTCTCCAACGATTGTACACTAATCGAATTACTAAAAATTTGATTTTAATTTCCACCAAACAGGGGCAAAATCACAATAAATTTGAATTTCGATAACATGCTAATTTTAAAAATTCTCCGACGATTGTACGCTAATCGAATCTACAAATTGCTTATGTCATCTCAAAACTTATTTCGAGAACTACATTATGAACATATCGAATAGTCCAAATAGATATCGAAAATATTTAAAAATACGTTAAACGTGAGTCTTAAAGAAAGACGTTTAATTCACTTTTTTTTTAAAAAAAAAATCAATTATTTCATTGACGCTTATTATTTTTTGCGATACAAATTTCTCAATGTAATTTTCATCATTTTATGGAATATGACATCAAAACTTTTCGAAATTTTACATCGGAAAAAGTCATATCCCATGTAAATTTTCGTATGCATAATTACATGGGGTATGATTTTTTTAGACGTAAATTTTCGATTGTAAAATTTCTTCCAATTTCTTTTCAAGTTCGATTGTACCCCCTAAATTTAAAGTTCTGCATCTGCCCCCTGAGTGTATTCCATGTACCTATGTTCACATGATATTTGGGATGTGGGCTTGAAGTCGCCAGTTAGTTAAAGAAACTAAGAGAATATGCTCAACACAACTGTTTGTACCAAGAAATTACTTCTATCAGCCAAAAAATGCAGATGAAGTGTGTTCTTTTACTCTACAGTATGAAGGAGAAACGCAGTCAAAAATAAAAACAAAGCACCCTTAACTGAAAATTATTACACCTATGCAACACCTTTCTGCAAAAAGAAGTAAAAAAAAACAGATCATTTTCGTCTGTCAAAGAAATGATTCGGCACCTGAAAAGGCATAACCATTTGAAGGGATGGAAAAAGTATGTTGTATGTTCTTTATCCTGTCTCTCCGCAGGGAATTCGGGTCTATTCCTGCTTTATGAGCAGCCACAACTCCTATTGCCTCCCAGTAATTTGATACCTTCACCTGGAATAAGAAATACAACATCTAATTTACCACTTGGCGTTTAAAGTCTAATATTTGAACCATAGTTAGAGCAGAAGCCCCGAAAAGATCATTCCATATTGAATATAAGAGTTTATTTCGTGCAATCTCAACAAAGACGGGCTAATGAAAACAGATGAAGTTTTGATTCGCTGTTTAAAGCATACCGCATTAATCCCAAGTTTATCAGGTGTATCACTGAGAACAGTTTCATTCTCTTCAACGGCAATCAAAAGTGCCTGTGGCAAATCAATTGGGTCACATAAAGAATAGAATGAAAAGTTCAGCCCAAAGCAAGACTAGATGAGCAAGATAAAGCCTTTTATCCAGGGGAGCAGAACCACTTCTTCAAGTATATCTGTCTTGGATCACGAAAATTGGCACAGAATACATACCCTACTTGTTTTTCCACTAGCAAATGCAAGAGCACCGTCTCCTCCACAAGCGTCAATTGGTAGAATAACACTATCAACATCACTGGCTAATATACAGTCCTTGTCTGAAGACTTGGAATTCCGGACCAAATACTGTGGTGCTGTACTAAGCCCAGCAAGCACACATGGCAAAAATGTATAACCTATCTACAAGGAATATTAAAAGGAAGGAAATCAATCATATAACCAGAAGACATAAGAAAAGTAGGAATAGTCATGCTTTATCACTATATTCCATGATTAAGTACATAAATGCAGAAATAACTTGAAATTTCTTGAGGTTAGAAATGCATAAAGCAAGGGAAATTTCATTAGGATTCCTGCCAACCTGGGTGGTAATTTTCTAAAAGTTGCATCAGTTACTTCAAATGCCTTCCATTTGATTTTTGAAGGGTTGGCTTGGTAAAGGTTTTATGAAGTTCTATAGAATTACTATTGGGGAATAAACAAACCAACACCTTCCAATAGATCTCCCTGAACTAAATTAACACTTTTCATTCTCATTCTTCTACTCATTTTCAACCACACAATCTCTAATAAAATAATATTTTTCATCACATCAATAACTTTTCCTTCTTTTTCAACCACATATTTCCCATCATATCAACCAAAAAAATGCATTCTTTTAAAAATAATGTGCACCAAACGGGGGCTAAGTACATAAATGCAGAAATAACTTGAAATTTCTTGAGGTTAGAAATGCATAAAGCAAGGGAAATTTCATTAGGATTCCTGCCAAGCTGGGTGGTAATTTTCTAAAAGTTGCATCAGTTACTTCAAATGCCTTCCATATGATTTTTGAAGGGTTGGCTTGGTAAAGGTTTTATGAAGTTCTATAGAATTACTATTGGGGTATAAACAAACCAACAACTTCAAATAGATCTCCCTGAACTAAATTAACACGACTATGTTATATTATATCCAGCTCCAATTTCCTTCAACAGACTGCTCAAGAAGAAAAGCTGCAGAAAGATGATTCTAATCTCTCTCTCTCTCTAACCCAGAAATTAAGGGATGTAAAATTTAATGATATTGGATTTTTTTGGACCACGTTTCAATTACTTGAACAAAAGCATCAATATCTACCTAACCAAAATGTAAATACCAAGAAAAAGAGAGTTTTTTGTCAATCCTCACATATTCTGAACAGAGCAAAAAGGGATACAAGGCTCTATATGTTTTCAGGAGGATATTCTAGTACCAAAAATATCTCACCTCTTCCGCAGCTGATTTTGGACATAAAGGACTAAGTGGAAGAGGTAATAATGCAGGAGCGTGAGCACAAGGAATCCCATAATTCTTCACCACTAGATGGCTAATCACAGCTTCCACACCTGCCAAAAGATCTACACCCTGCAGTAATAAAAGCTTCAGTAGAGTGAGATGATAGCTTAGACTACTTGATGATGGCTATTTGTTTACTGCTGCAGATTAGCGAAACACATTCAGTTTGTAGAGATAGCTAAAAGAGTTGGACTTACCCAGAGATATCCATGGTTCAGTACACAATTTGAATGCAGAACTACGTGCAGTTGAATGGTTTAATTAAGAGTAAATGATAAGAGAGCATCCTTCAGAAGCCGAAAACAAAATTGCCACCGGAGGGCTCTCTCTCCCTCTCCTTTTTGCGCGCGCACATGTGTATGATTTTTGGGGGTGGAGAAAGGAGTAAGTAGGATGTTTCAACTGCTGAACTGAAGATAGCAGTTCGTCAGAAATCATATTATATATGTTAAGGGAGGAGAAGCACGCAAGGAAAGGAAGGGTATGCAGCAAATGACCAGTTTGTAAGATCAATAACTGGCTCCTCTCCGATTGGTGAAAATTTCCCTATTATATCCCTAGGTAATCAAATATCCTAAAAGTAAGATACCCCCATAGTCCAAGAAGAAACTTTTTTTCTCCCTCACTTCATACGCAACCAGGCAGAACATGAATTGGCTAGTTAGCAGTACACGTCTTACAGGCATCTGATCTTTTCACCTAAAAATGATGTTTGGTAACAACAACAAACTGAGCCTTATTGCCAATACATTTGGGGTTGACTACATGAATCCAAATATGATGTTTGATAGTGTAATCTAGGATTTTTGAAGCTTGATTATGGGATCTTCGTATATTTTTCCTTGTATCCTTGCATTGTATTTCCACTCATTGAAGAAAATAGGTAGCTCCACATAAATGCTCCCATCCTCTAGAGAAGTGTAACATGCAACCGAATACTTACAAAAATGTTTTGGAAACACTATCTACAAGTCACATATTAACTTAATTATCATGCAACTCTACCAGAAATGAACTTAGAAGTAGGGTGAGATTGAAGGAAGTACTAAAAGAAAAGCAACATCAGAGCAAAGAAAAATAGCATACCATCCCTTGCCGATAATCATCAACGTCATCACTATCATCATCTGGAAAGCGAGCCACTACTGCAACTGCATTCACCCCAGATCTCTTTTTCAACGATCCTACGGCCCTTAGTAAAGAATCAGAATGCTGTATCCTCCCCGTGGATTGTCCACTCTTAGAGTTGATCCATTTTTCTACCTTGAAATGTGTAATGTATTTAGGTTCAACCATCCAATCAGTCCCTTGAAAGTAAATGTTAAGTTCATGGAAGAACAGTTATTCAATACATAACTTCCATACTTCAAACACCCAAATTCACGAATATCACACTTGCACCAGAATGCTACCACGAGGACTGGCAATCATTACGATCTACAGTAACAGTTAAACATCCAAGACTTTTCTTCTTATAGGATAGGATATTTATATGCTTCATGTCATGTAAACAATTTCCAAGACAATCTAGCCTATAAATTAAAAATGAGTGCAAGTAAAATACATCTTTATCGACTCTGTTAAATAGTTCATTCGTCAGCAGTTGCATACCTGTAAAGGGGTGTCGGTCACAGTATATTCTACAACAGGCAAACCAAGGGAAGCTCTTGCTGCATCAACCACTTGTAAATGACGAATCCGAAGATCTTCCTCTATTCCAGCATCAAGAACTAGTCCCACCTGCTTTGCAATGCAAGACATTATATGGTCCAATGCTAACATTGAAGAAAAAGAATGGTCATCAGCAAATTATTGACAAGTTCTGTAGGATCCATCAGACATGAAACATACCTTATTCTGATGAACAGGTTGTAGAGCCCAAAGGCCTTCGGCAAATCTATCAAGAGCATAACCCTCAACATATAATATGTTCGGCATTGGCCAGTAAAGTGATGCTGCATTAAGAACCTGTATGTTTGCACAGTCAGAAAAGAACCGAGACCTTATGCAATTCACAACATTTGATTCAGTAGCAAAAAATAAAATTAATCTTAACCACAGCACTCAATAGGAGATTGTTATCTAAGCCATCAGAATATGATAACATTTACTTTGGGCAAAAACTCCATCTTATTCTTGTCGATACTTAAATACATTAAATTCCATGTTACCAGATTCAGGACTCGCACGCTTAGGGTGTTTGGCTCACCATATTACGCCGTATAATGAATTATTTTATCCAATAAAACATTCGGGATAATCTATACTCAGAATGAATTAATATGTTGTACTCCATTGGGGTTGTACTCTCATACTGTAGGCCAAGAAGATAATTTTATATTGTGGCAGACAATGGATTAAGGTCGGTTTACACCTAGACTGGCACTAATGTTTCTGGTTGTGGAGCATGTTCTGGTGTTTCTTTCTATCTCGATTTTAAATTATTGTTGAGCCTATGTGCCCTTTCATAATAACACTCATGATTGAAGAAAATAAATGATAAGTATAAAATAGAAGTTCAGAGTGTTGTATCCAATAGTTATATATTGCCGTAGTTTAGTTTGTTTAGTTTAATATATTAGATTGGTTTTTCTGCTTGTACTTTCCACTAAACGAACACAGTACGATAGCACTCCACCTAAATACAATCTTTCCTAATCCTATCTCCCCTAATACAATATAATGTGTCAAACGCACTCTTAATTACTTGAGAATTATTAATTCACTTAAGATCGCATCAAAGTTTCAACATAGATGGCGATGATCAGTTCATGACCCGTGGTTTCCAGCAAATCTGCAAACTCTATGATTCAACTTGATCTATCATTCAAGTGTTTTTCCTTCATCCGATTGATGCGAATCTTTTCTTATATGAAGAAAAATAAAGAAGAATTTTGAAGTCATGCTGAAGATACTGTTTCTTTTGCTGCAACTTTGAATGTTAAAACTGAACAGTCCACTTCAAAGGAAACCAACTCTAGTCAGAGATGTTTGGTTAAGCTTAAAAAGTTTACTTAAAGCAAGTTGGGCTAAGCCCGTAGAATAAAAGTAAAATTTCTTAAAAGTAACTTCTAAGCTTAGCCAAACATGCTAGTAGCTTTAAAAGTTAACTTTCTTTCCCAAGCATGTTTAGCTTCTCCTTAAAAGTTGCATCTTCTTTAAACTTTTAGTACAAAAATTTGCCTTCTTTTAAGCATCCTCTTACCTAGTTCTTGAAAAAAAAAAATTGCTTCTAAAAAATTTACTTAATGTAACTTTCACTTACATTTAACTTACTAAAACATGTTGTTTCTATAAATAAGAAAGATCAAATAGACGTGTAACGCTACAGAAAGGCAAAAACAGTGGAGCATCAAGTTCTGAGCTGAAATATATAAAAAGATAGACATACATTGGGATGAGATATGAGGCAGTCAACCACCGTGGAGAGGGCACGAGCCACCGGTAATGCATCCCCGGCATAGCCACCAATGGCTGCTCCAACGCCGGTTGGCACTATCAACACACTTGTATATGCCCTTTTAAACTGCTACAAAAACACCCAAAATATAAAAATCAGCAGAAAAGAAAAAAGACGATTCAATATTCTCACTTTCATTTTCTAACTACATTTACAGGATGCAATGGATATATATCATAATAGTGATATTAATCATACAGAGATCAAAAGAATTGACCTTGTTTGGGTGATGTAAACTGGAATTCGAGATTCTCAAGCGGGTGGCTCGTCTCCGGGGCCGCAGTCGGGGAATCCCGCCAGCGGTGGCGGAGTGAAATGGACGGCCAAGATTTAAGCTTGTCATTTACACTCCGGCTTTATGCCTGCTCCTGCTCTTCTATTCAAAATTTCAGGATAATTCTTTACAACTCCATAAATGTGACAAAATTATTAAAAGGAATATTTGCATCTTGAGGTACCCCAACATTCACAATAGTATCTCTCGAGTCCCTGTTTATTTATTGTTTAGAAACTGAGTCCCTATCTATCTTTTATTGATCTTGAGATCCTCAAACTCTCAATTTAGTAACAAATAGATCTTTTGGAGGAAAATCATCCAAAACTCCATTAACAAGTCATGTGCAGCCTACACAACCAGTTTAAGCAAGGGCATTTTGGTCTATCCTTGTAGTTTTCTAAAAACAATTAAGAAAAAATAGAAAGTTGTTATGAGAAAATCAAGGAACTCTCAATTTCATAATTAACGCAGGTGGGATGGGAGAGGGAAGAAGGCAACAATGGTGGAAACAACAATCAAGGCTACCCTTATTATTTCATTTTGGCACAAAATTCTCTTAAATCATTCAAACGTTGTGGATACTCTCATGCCGTCTATATTAGTTAGTTTATGCTTAACGAGAGAGAGAGAGAGAGAGAGAGAAAATTTAATAATACCTCAAAAGGGCATTTTAGTCTCGTCAGATTCTTACACTCATTTAAAAGCCTCATTTGTTTGAAAAACCAACTGAGATTGAGATAGAAACTGACAGTAAAATGAAGAAATTGATACTATATAAGTGGATAGTGAATGGTGAAAATTATTTTGTGCTTTTTGTTGTAATGTAGGTAATGAATGTAAAATTATTTTGTGGTTTTATTGTGATTTAGGTAGTGGTAGAAAGTACCGTGATTTTGTTGTGATGTGGGCAATAAATGGTGAAAATTATTTTATGGTTTTGTTGTGATGTGAGCTATGAATAGTGGAAATTAGACTTTTAGTTTTTGTTGTTATTTAAGCATTGGATATTAGTAAATGCTGTCATTTTCACTATTGTATTATTCTGATGTATTTGATTTTAACATGTAATGTTGCATAAAGAAGAGTTCTATTATAATATTAAGTTTAATTTTTTAGTTTTTTGCAGTGTTAGTTTTGAATTTCCACGTGCGTATTGAGGAAAAGAAGAAGAAGATGTCTATTGGTGAAACATCAATGTGCAAATCAATCCTAAAATTGGTGAATTTTGTAGAATACAAGTTTGTAAATGGTGAACTTTATAGATACAACATTAAACTGGTAAACTTTGTGCAAAACAATTCTAAATCAGACATTGACTAGCAAAAAGTAAAAATCGGCTAAAGAAACTACCAGAATGTAGACCTTAACACAGTCGAAACAAACCATCAGTAATCGTCTAAAAGCAACAACAAAACATACCTTACACTAGTAGATAACAAAATAAAATACTGAACACACACTTTCCAACAACAAATACCATCCAAACCAGCAGAGTATAAAATTAATTATAATCATCCAAACTAACATAGTTCATAATTGCAGAATACAGTTGAATGTCATGTAGATACTTCTCTAGTGAGTAAAATGAATGCTTGCATTGATTTCTCTCCCAGTTTATGTTTCAAATAATGGGGACCTTAATTAAGTTCTTGAATTTAAAAAGACTAAAATACCTTTTGAGGTTTTATTGATTTTGGTTTAAAAGGATTTTGTACCAAAATGAAAAGTTAGGTGGGTATTCCACAAAATAGACCAACATTAGAGGAGGCAAATGTTAGGAGGGTATCGTACGAATTATCTTGTTTTTAAATAATTATATAGACTAATGTGAATACCCTTCATTCAAGTAATTACATGCACAAAGCTTGACTAGTTAATAAATTTTTTGATAATTTCCATCAAAAAGAGTCTTTACTCCTAAATCATAAGTTTGAAGACCTCAAAATTTAAAAGTTGAATTGGGACTCAAGTGCTATTGGCGTGAATGTTTGGAGACTCCGGTTGTAAATTCTCGTTTTTCATTATTCCAACAAGAAATTAAAGAACAATGGCGGTAAAGCTTCAATCTTTAACTTCAAATAGGGCAATCCCTAATTCACCCGTTAAATCTAGATCAAATGCCACAAATTCATAGTATCAATGAACTCCAAGTAGCAAAACTATCAAAATCTTTAGAACAGATAAAAAACTCAAGCAATTACAGAATCGTCAATGAAATACATGCCCATTCCGTCACTCTCGGCGTGTTCAATACCCACCAGAACTTAGCCTGCAGACTACTCAACACATATGCACAATTGAAGAAACCGAATGATGCCCAGAAAATTTTCGGTCAAATTCCGAATCCAGACATAGTATCATGGACCTCTCTTCAGAATCTTTACCTCAATATCGGTCAGCCCATGAAAGCATTGTTACTGTTTTCGAAGTTAATCGTGTTGAATTTTGTAAAACCTGATTCCCATTCCATTGTTGCTGCTCTTTCTGCTTGTGCGCGTTGTAAAGACCTTGTAAATGGGAAGTCAATTCATGGAATGGTTCATAAATATCTCGAGAGACCTAGGCCCGTTGTGCATAATGCGCTGATTGATATGTATTGTAAAAATAGAAGGATTCACTTGGCTAAGTGTTTGTTTGATAGAGTGCAGTTTAAGGATGTTGCTATTTGGACTAGCTTGATAAATGGACATATTTTGGATGGTGATATATATTCTGCTAGGAGGTTGTTTGATGAAATGCCACAGAGAAATGTGGTTACTTGGACAACGATGATTGTGGGGTATGTGCGGATGAAGAGTCCAATTAAGGCAATGCTGTTATTCCAGAGGATGAGAATGGAAGATATTGGACAAGATTGTTCGCCTACTACTGTCACTATAGTTGCCTTGCTCTCGAGTTGTGCTGATATCGGGGCACTTGATTTTGGAAGTTTAATTCATGGTTACGTTAATAAACGAGTTGGATTTGTTGTGGATGTTGCCGTGAATAATGGGTTAATTGATATGTATGCAAAGAGTGGACATCTTAATTCAGCTTTGAAGATATTTGATGCCATGAAGAACAGGGATTTATTTTCATGGACTAGTATGATTTCTGGTTTGGCGCTACATGGTAGAGGAAAGTATTCTCTTCAGGTTTTTGATGAAATGGTGGATTCTGGGATGATCCCGAATGACGTTACTTTTCTGTCAGTCTTATCAGCCTGCTGCCATTCAGGATTGGTTACTGAGGGAGAGAGATTATTCAAGATATTTGTGAATAACTACCTTTTGAAGCCCAAGATTGAGCATTATGGATGTATGGTGGATATTCTTGGTCGAGCAGGGCGGTTTAAGGAAGCCATAGAGTTGATTGAGAAAATGCCCATGAAACCAGATGCTGTTATCTGGAGATCGCTTCTCAGTTCTTCTTTGGTACATAGGGATTCAGATTTAGCTGAATTGGCAGGAAAGAAAGTACTTGAATTAGAACCTAATGACGATGCTGTGTATGTACTCCTATGTAGTGCATTTCGTTCAGTGAATAGGTGGGAAGATGCTTTAAGGACAGCGAAGACGATGAGAGATCAAAGAATCAAGAAAACACCTGGGTGTAGTTGGATTGAAGTGAATGGCATTGTTCATGAATTCATTGCTGAAGCCTCCCCACTCCATATCAGTGATGATGTACTGATGGTTCTGAATGGAGTGATTAATCACTCAAAATTGGATACTAATCTTATTTTAATTGGACGAACGTGAGGTCACGGAGATTGATGAGGTTCATCAAGGATTATGGCATCAAGACAGCCAAAATCAAGCAATCTAATTAATGAAGCAAATATGGTTAGCTAACAGGTTCAATAGGCACCAGATTTTCATAGTAAAATTACTGTTTTGATATCTTCTACTGTTCATGCAATTTCTTGTTTTTGCTAGGTATTCATTTTCTTTGCTTCTAGATGTCAGAGGAGAAAAACCCAAATCTGTGTCTAGACTTGTACGAAAACCTCGTTCCATCAACAATTTGTCACAGCATTAAGTTCCTTGGAGAACACAAGTTCTATGTTCCACAAATGTCTTGATAAAGTATCTTTCTCATTTGAGTTCAAATTACATGAAGCTGTGAAAGATGGATAATTTGATGTCACAGAAAACTTTTACATGTGAAATTCAATTTTTTCGAAGATAAAATTTTTGCCAGTTTCTGAACTGGTCAGTACTATGCCCCTATTATGCTAATGAAATAAATTGTTTTTAGTGTTGAACACTGGCTAACGATGTGCATACCGGGATGCAGCTGAGAAAAGAAAGAGAAGAACACCCACAACCTGATTGGTGGTCAGTCATGACTACTGAACACGAGATTTACAGGTGCAACTGTGCAAGGCATATCTGTCCTGCTGCTTGCTCTCAGCTCTATTTACCAATGAAGCTTATAATCTGTCACACTGCCATTTCCTC
>CAIGRO010216607.1:0-15614 GCA_903798355.1 Fraxinus baroniana | reverse complement strand
CAAATAATTAATATATAATTTTTGAACACCAATTAATGTAGAATATTATAAAAATGAAATTAGGATTTCAAGAGTATTGGTCTTTATTAAACTTTTTAGAGTATTCCCATGGCATTTTTTGCTTTTCAAAAGTCATCTTCAAATCAATTGTAGGGTCATGTTTGAGTCACTTTTTTCTTTTTTAAAAATGAAAAATATGACCGTTATCCATCAAATTAAACCATCAATTTTAAATTTGTATCTATTATGTGAGATTTAATACTGACTATATTTTTCATTCTCACTCTAAAAAAAGGTGGTTCAAACGAGACTAGGTCTAAAACAAGATAAAGATACCAAATGGTACCATTCCCAAGTTAATACTTTAAACGACATCGTCGTACCTCGAAAAATGTGACCGTTGGCCCTCCCCTTTTAAAATCCGTAATTGTCCTTCCCCTTCCTGCGGCAGTTCCTCCAATTATTACAATAATCATGCTACACAGAATTTTTGACACTTACCCAGTTTGATTGTGTAAATCGCGTTTATTATAAGCATCGAAACAGAAGGGGTGAGGACCCCAGCCCGGCACTCAGTGCTCTGTGCCGAGGATTTGTCCGTTTTCTCTTTTTTCCTATTAAGCATCATCATTTCTTGCTCCTCTGCCATTAATATTTTTTCCAAAACAGAAGAAAAATTCTCGATATTTATCTACAGAATACATGTATTGTATTTATATGTATATATCGCCATCTTCCAAGTGCTAGCAAGAATTATACATATGTGTAGTTGTTTACATATATAATCGTGTGTCTCTGTGTGAATCCCTTAAAATCATTTTGATTCAAGCATTAAANAAACAGAAGAAAAATTCTCGATATTTATCTACAGAATACATGTATTGTATTTATATGTATATATCGCCATCTTCCAAGTGCTAGCAAGAATTATACATATGTGTAGTTGTTTACATATATAATCGTGTGTCTCTGTGTGAATCCCTTAAAATCATTTTGATTCAAGCATTAAAAACTGAAGTACAAGAAAGAGGAAATTTGTATGTGTGAAAATGGGGTGTGCACAATCAAGAATAGACAATGAAGAATCAGTTTTAAGATGCAAAGAAAGAAGGAATCTGATGAAAGAGGCTGTTTCTGTAAGAAATGCATTTGCTTCCGCTCAGTCTGGCTACGCCGTATTCCTCAAAAACACCGGCGCTGCCTTGAGCGATTACGGTGCCGACGAGGTGCCGCCGCCTCCACCAGCTATGGCGGTGGGCCCCGGAGGCCCAGCTGTCACGGAGCGACCCCCGCCTCCCCCGCCGCCTTCTATGGTGGAGTCTAGTCTGCCTCCTCCTCCGCCACCACTCCCGAGCTTTTCCCCTCTCCCGCCAATTCAGCGTTCCATGACTATGCCTGCTGCGCTCTCTTACTCGGAGAAAATGAAGAGAAAAATGAAGGGTATTGCTATTGATGGGAGTGATGAAGAAGAGCAGGAAGAAGAAGAGAAAGAAGGGCTTAATAGGAGGAAAAAAGGGGTTGAAGAGGTGGGCCCCGAAACCCCGATAAGAACCCCTAATACGCCCCCGCTACCGGACCTTAATGGCGTGGCATGGGATTATTTTTTCATGGGGGACAATATGCCCGGTCAGTCAATAGACGAGGTGGAAGAAGAAGAAGACGACGAGGAGCATTATATAGAAGGACAAAAGGGCAATGAAAATGGGAATTTCGGTAATGTAGATAACAATAACATGGAGTTCAAGACGCCGGAGAAAAATGTGGGATTTTCGGGAGCTGAGGAGTTTAAGACGCCTGAGGAGATGCCGGTGAATGAGGGAAAGGAGAAGCAATTCGTGCATTCGAACACAGCGCCACATGGGATGAGTAGAGGGATTAGTGGTGGGAACATGGTACGAAATAGAAATAGTGTCGATTTGTCAAAGATTTTGGGTGTGATTGATGATCATTTCCTTAAGGCTTCCCAAAGTGCACAAGAGGTGTCGAAGATGCTGGAGGCCACCCGGTTGCATTACCATTCTAATTTTGCGGATAATCGAGGTGACAATATCATTTTACCGTTTTGGCAGAGAAAAATAGCTTTTTGATCGAGTTCTTGTGTGATATGTGTTGTCCATGAGTTTTGTCTAAATGCGCCTAACATTTAAGATTTTTGATTAGTTGTAAATGTGGTTCTTCGTTCGAAATTGAATTTGCATTTACAGGAGGGGTTGACATTGAATCTTAAAACACAAAATATGCATTTGGGAAACTATTTGTTCTCATAACGTGTGCCTTAATGTATTGTGAATTATTTAAGATATACACGCCTAAAGTAAAGAAATTGCTATAATGCACATTGACCTTGTTAGAGATCATTTCATTCACGAAAGCATTAGCGTAGGGCTTTGTTTCCTATTACTCATGAGTGTATGTATATGAAAATAAGTCATTTTTGCAGCAATTTATAGCCTCTAACTTTGAGCTGGTTAGCAACTAGGTTTGTTTCGATTCAATTTCTAGAGATTATAAGCTAATAGTACTGTATTAAATTTTTTTTTGAATGGAGTAGATTCTATTCTGTTCGTCTACATAATGACATTTCACATACTTTATTAGCCAATTAATAGATAAACTTATAACTGCTGGGCAACCTAGCATTTGGGATTCAAATGAACCTACATGTATGAGCTTGAATTTCTTGTGTAAAGTTTGAATCTTTGTTACTCTTGTTATCATTAGTATTTTTCATTCATTGAGATTTTTCTCAACGGGCATACAGAATGTTAGATGCTTGTACAAAACTTGTAGCCTAAACAGTTTATGATTCGATTTGGATCAAGCATCATGATAGAGTTCTATATAGGAGTAATGTTTCTTCCCACCGTCACCCAACTGGAAAACTACTGGTCACAATATGAAAAACAATATTTGTTTTTTTTCTCAATGGGTGTTTTGAGATAGAAATGCTATTCAAGTTTTGACCCCGTTATTAGTTATATTTTCATTAAGCCCATATTCGTCTCCCATTATTTTAATATTCTTTTTTCTATATACTCATTTTCAACCGCACATTCACACAATAAAATATTCTACACGTATACCCAAAACTTTCCATACTTTTTAACCACGCGTTCTCTACTTCTCCAAAAATTCACTATTCAAAACCATGTTTTTCCCAAAAAATTGGCCACCAGACCGGGGCTAAATGAATGTGCAGCAGAAGATTTCTATTTCCATCTGAAGTTTAAAATGTATGCCTAATCGCTTGACAGACTTATTGAGGGAAAACCATATTCATTTAATAGATCCTCTGCCAGTTCTCTTACATATTGATAAATATTGTTTCTTATTTTTAGGGCACATTGACCACACAGCAAGGGTCATGCAAGTTATTACATGGAACAAGTCTTTCAGAGGCGTACAAAATGGTGGTGGCACAAAGGATAACTTGGATGCAGACGATTACGAGACGCATGCCACTATTTTGGATAAATTGCTAGCATGGGAGAAAAAGCTATATGAAGAAGTGAAGGTGCATTACGCTCTCTTAGAATTATGAATATCATTTTCTATATGTGTTATCACTTCATCCGAGAGCGAGAAGACTACCTAAATTAGATTCCTTCATATGGCGTATGAAACTAGGGCCACACAATACAATATTCTTGTGTTGTAATTGCGTATAGCTCCATTTTGAATTTGTTGCTTCTGTGAATAAAATTTTCTTTGACAAAAAAAAAATTGGTTGCTGCTGTGTCGTGTAACTATTCTAGTTGTGGCATCCAAGCCTGGATTCATCCTTAGGAATGGCCATGCTTATATATATGGTTAATTTTTGTTGCATCAGGGAGTGAAATTTTCTTCGACAAAAAAAAATTGGTTAGCTACTGTGTCGTAACTATTCTAGTTGTGGCATGCAAGCCTGGATTCTTCCTTGGGCATTGCCATGTTTATATATGTGGTTAATTGATATCATTTGTTGTTTTTGTGCATTGATAGGCCTGTGAGCTTATGAAACTCGAGTATCAGAGGAAAGTTTCAGCGTTGAACAAGCTGAAAAAACGCAGGGCTAGTCCTGAACAGTTGGAGAAAGCAAAAGCTGCTGTTAGTCATTTGCATACACAGTATATAGTCGACTGGCAATCTTTGGACTCAACTGTATTAGAAGTTAATGATATACGCGACAACCAATTGTATCCAAAACTTGTTGCTCTCGTTCACGGGTAAGCTTCTGTTTTGATTCATCCCTAGTTCTAAACTATATCTATTGATTTTTATGACAGGTCATTGTATGCTAATTTTTTGCCCCATCAACAATGAGGCTGTGGGCATTGCCATAGTATGTTTGTCATCTCTAGACAGTATTTCCCGTTTGACTATTTTGCGTTTTCTTATTCTGACCTGGAGATTCTTTGCCATACCCTGAACAATATCTTAAATGTAATCCAAATATTTGAAATTTAAATCATTAATTCATGCCAGTGAAACTTTCTTTGAGTGCTTGAATTTTTATTCTTGACCTACCGCCTACCAATATGATCATCTCATTCTCTCTCTCATGCGTTCTGCATTATTCAAATGCACCATAATATGATTTGCATACCATAAGTTTAAGAGTAATAATCCTACAAGAAATCTGAATTTTCTTGTTCATATTTTACTGGGTAATGCTCTTCCCCTTCTACCAGGTCCTGCCTTCCTCGTCCATGTTGATCAGATTTTCTGCAATAAATGTAATCCAGAGGAAAAAATCTTACCATACATAGAACTACATGTATACTTGAAGTCTCAAACTCGTAATCTTGTTGATTTAGAAAACAAACAATTTTTTGGTAAAAAAAGTCATTTCTTCTTCCGGGGATTGCTGTTGTTTGAATTTCTCAATCACGTATACATAGGTTTCATTGGTTTCTCTTAAATCCAAATATGGGATGAAACCTTTATATTGCTTTCTGCATCACACTGCTGATATCATCATATTAGCTTAAAATCCCTTTTTGCCGCTGAAATGTATACATATCAAATATCCTTGCAATGGATTCATCTTTTAAATGCTTTCAGTGTTTCTCTTTTATTATGCCTTGATTATTATTTTACTATATTGAAGGATGGCAAAAATGTGGAAATCCATGTGCACACATCACCACAGCCAGCTGAACATTGTTGCCGAACTCAAACCCCTTGAAATTTCTGGAACTCCCATTGAAACGAGCAAACATCATCACGAGCGTACAATCCAGCTTTGGAATGTTGTGCAGGAATGGCTTTCGCAATTTGAAAAGTTCGTTACTAATCAACGGCAGTACATCCAAGCCCTTAATAGCTGGCTGAAGTTAAATCTTATCCCGATTGAGAGCAGCTTAAAAGAAAAAATCTCATCACCCCCTAGAGTTCAGAACCCTCAAATCCAGCCTCTCCTCCATTCTTGGCACAACCAACTCGAAAAGCTTCCGGATGAGGTTGCCAAAAGCGCAATTTACTCCTTTGCTGCTGTCATAAAGACCATTATTGACCATCAGGAGGAAGAAATGAAGCTAAAGGAGAAGTACGAAGAAACCAGAAAAGAGTACATGCGCAAAAACCAGGCATTCCAAGAATGGTATCAAAAGTACAGCATGCAGCACAGAACCCCAGACGAGACTGACCCGGAGAAATCCGTGGTCTCCAACACGAAGGACCCCTTTTTGGAGAAACAGTTTGTGGTAGAAAGCTTGAAAAAGAGGTTGGAAGAGGAAATGGAAGATCATCGGAAGCTCTGTATTCAAGTGAAGGAGAAGTCACTCGGGAGTTTAAAAATCCAGCTGCCTGAGTTTTTCCGAGCTATGTCTGACTACGCTCATGCTTGTTTTGATTCTTATGAGAGACTGAGATTGCTTGTGCAATCGCAGCATCATGCGAACCGGGGTTCATAGAGCTGGTTACCCTTTACACGGTGGACTACAGTTTGTTCATAGGGGATTGTTTTCTTATCTACCATGTGTGTACAACTCAAGGGAGAAGATTTTGCTATCTTTGTAGTATACTCCCATATATAGTTTTCACTTGTGAAGTTATCTTATTTGGTGGCTGGATGGCACTGGAACGGGCTTCCCGTCTTGGATTGGGTAGTTTGTGTAAAGTTGAGTTGGTTCGACTTGGCCCCACTGTAAGTAGGGACGTGGCTGGCGACTTCATACCTTGTGGAGGTTGCCAGGCTCGACCCAAGGTGGCCTGGTCAACACTGACCGGCCTACGGTCTGTTGCAGGGTTAACAAGGGCCAAAGTGACTAGATTTCTAATGGATATAAGAATTATTTTCCTGTCTAATTATATTGGAGCACCTGGGGAGTATTAAAAAATTAAAATATTATCCATTTGTTTCGGACTGTCTCTGTGAAATGTGTAGTTGGGAGTTTGAACTATGTTGACATCTAATTCAACAACTTGGTTAATTTGCACAAGTGCTTAGAACATATTGTTGATTTCACGTCATAACATTTAAACATTTTAATAAATCACAAAATAGTAGTTTTAGGCATCGAATTAGACTAGAAATGAATACAAGATTTCGTATTCATCCCAAATTGAGAGTGATGAGAAAACTCGCATTAGATTAGAATTACTTTCGAAATTTGAATTCAACATGATCTTAATTCAATTCATATTAGACGTAACAATATCTTAGCATCAAAGAAACAAGTTGTTTATCAAGCGAACTACAATCTCGAAAGCGCAAAAACGTACTAGATGTTAAACTTTGATCGATACCATTTGCCTCGCGCCATACAAAATGACAGTAAACGAAGCTAACAAGGAAGAGATAAAAACCAACAGAGCTCCCTCCGGAACAGAGATGGATGTATTAGAAATTTTAAAAAATTAACCTACAAAAGCTGATATAATTAATTTCTTCAGGAAAGTGTATGGAAGACTTTAAATGAAATCAACATCATATATGGTGATATAAAGACTACTTGTTTTTGGGGCTAAATATAAATTGCAAAGTAGTATGGTGACGTCTTTCTTAAGTTGAGCGTGGACAACAGCAAATGAGATCCTTTCTACAAGAAGGGGGTTGAGAAAAAATAAATAAATCACAATACTTCTTGAAAAGCTTCACTTATCACGGTCCCTACATCTATCAATCAAATGAGAAGATGTTACCCCTTTGTTGGTGGAGGAGGTGAACGAGGAGATCAAAAGTCATGAGTTCGAATCTTCTGCCAACACTTTTTCAGTCGAGCCCGTCGTACCGAGTTTGTCTAGTGCGGTTTACCTCTCTTGTGTAGTTTGCGGGCTATTGCACATGGAACGGGGTTTACCCTCACAGTGGCAGGGGCTCCGTTGGTGGGTAGCGGCTGCGGGGCCCTACGTCAAACAAAAAAAAAAAGTGAGAAGATGTTCAGAATTATGAGTTATACCTTTCATGTTAAACACTAATCTTAACATCAATGATCAAGTATTTTGATTATCCAACCGCATAAATATTAAATTATTGCGATTAGATTAAAACACTTGCCCTAGCAAATGCGTTTTTAATTGAAGATGGCACGTAAATCTGATTTTTGATTAAAACGCCTAAGTCTGATTTTTTATTAAAACGCCCAAATTTTGGTCACGTAAATCTGAGTTTTGATTTATAAAATAAAATAAAATTTAAGTTGAAAGTTAGCGGGTCACATACACTCTCTGTCTATTATGGAGAATTGATTGAAATATTCCAAGAGCCTGATCACCGTGATAAAGTCACCATGAAGCACCTTGAAGATGTTCAAGTATATAGAAAGTCTATTGATCGGCTCAGGGTACACATTTTTCTTGTAGGATTAGATGGCGATTTTAAACAGATTCGTGGAAAAATTCTGCATAGAGATTCAAGTCTCGATATAGAAGAATGTTACTCAATTGTTTGACGAGAAGCAGTGCGACAAACCACCCTTAATCATGAATCTGTAAATTCTGAAGCTTCCGTGTTTGTCACCAAGAACCTATTCAACCATTAGAAGGCTGAAACTAACATGGATAAGTCAAATCTCAAGTGCACCCACTGCCAGCAAGTTGATATGTCTAGTTTCCAATGTGATATTTGTGAACTTGCGAAGAGTCATCGTACTTCATTTCCATTGCAATTGAATAAAAGTCCACTTTTTATTCTTATTCATTTTGATGTCTGAGGCCCATCTAAAGTTACTACTTTGGGTGGATCACGTTGGTTTGTAATGTTTATTGATGATTATACCAAGATGTCATGGGTGTCCATGATGAAATCCTAAAGTGAAGTGAATTCACTATTCCAGAAGTTTCATAAAATGGTTGAAACTCAATATAAAGCAAAGATTCAAGTTCGTCGCATGGACAATGCTAGGGAATATCAGAAGTATTGAACTTCAAAAAAATTTGGAAGCCCGAAGAATGATTCATCATACTACTTGTACAACCACACCCCAACAAAACGGGTTGCAGAACAAAAAAATTTACGCTTACTAGAGATCGTTCGAACTTTGTTAATTAACACTAATATGTCATTATCCTACTGGGGAAAAACACTCACTTTGATCTAGTCAATCGAGTACCCTCGAGCACCCTTAATTTCAAAACACCATTCCAAACCCTCACCGAATTTAGCCCCCTCATGTCTTTGGCTATGTGGTATTTGTACATCTTCACAAGTATCAATGCACAAAATTAACTCATCAAGTAGTGCGAAGTGTTTTTGTTGGTTATACCATACATCAAAAGGGATATCGGTACTACCATCCTCAGACGCGTCGATACGATGGATGTTATTTTCCATGAAAATATTACGTACTTTCTCGAGTTAGAATTTCAGGGAGAGTACCACAAGGAAATTCAAACTATCGACCACCGCAATGAATTCAAATTCTCGATTACGATAAAAATGATAACTGGGTATTATCAACTCAGATTCAAGTGGTATAACATTTGATCAAAATAGTATGACACACAAACATGTCAAAATTAAGAGATGAGTGAATTAGAGTTAGGTGGTATAATATTGGATCAAAGTGGTGATGAAAGCCCAATCAGCCTGAAATCGAGATTCTTGAAAATATGGCTCCACCTCCATTCGACATACCACACCAATCATTTGCTGAAGATGTTCTAGAGACACATGAGAGATAGTTACCCCCAACACACCAGAGGTATCCCTAAACCCACATATAAACCTGAACTATCTAATAAAGTCAAATATCCTATGAGCCATTATGTATCTAAACATCATTTGTCAGAATCAAATATGTCATTTGTGAATAAATTATCTTCTATTTCTATTCCTAACAGTGTGCAGAAAGCCTTAGCTAATCTTAGGTGGAAAGCAACCATGAACTAGGAAATGAAATCTGTACCAAAAAATAGAACATGAGATCTTGTTGATCTTCTAATAGGGAAGAAACATGTTGGATGCCGGTAGATTTACACTGTCAAATACAAAGCTGATGGCACAATTGAACGCTTTAAAGTGAGATTGGTGCAAAGGGGTATACTCAAACCTATGTGATCGACTATGCAAAAATATCTGCACATGTAGCCAAGATGAACACAGTGCGAGTCCTATTGTCTCTAGCAGTGAACCTAGACTAAAAAATATCTGCACCACCGGGATGCATGATACCAGAAAGACATAATCAGAAGGTTTATAGACTAAAAAAATCATTGTACGGGTTAAAGCAACCTCCGAGAGCTTGGTTTAGACAATTTACAAAGGCTAAGAAAAAATTTGCATATTATCAACGCAACTCGGATCACACTTTATTTCTGAAAAAGCAGCAAGGAAAGATCAGTGCCCTTATTATATATGTAGATGATATGGTGGTTACAGGAAATTATCTAGATGAAAGAAATGTTCTACAAGAATACTTGGCCAAGGAAGTTTAAATGAAAGACCTAGGTAATTTGAAATATTTTCTTAGGATAGAAGTGCCACGATCAAGTTAAGGTATTTTCTTATCGCAAAGGAAATATACCTTAGATCTACTACATAAAACAAGAAAGTTAGCATGTCAACCAACTAATGCACCAGTTGAAGAAAGCATAAAATTAGAAGTGATAGAGTGTCAATTAACAAGGAGAGATACCAAAGACTTGTTGGCAAATTGATGTATTTAGCTCATACAAGACCAGATCTTGCATATGCATTAAGCATTGTCAGTCAATGCATGCATAATCCTTGCAAACAACACATGAATGCAGTTGTGCTCATTTTGAGGTATCTGAAGTCTGCTCCAGAAAATGGAATTTTATTCTCTAAAAATATGGTAGATCAAACAATAGATGTATACACCGATGCTGATGGGATTGGAGACAAGAGCGATATGCAGTCCACTTCACGGTACTTTACCTTTGTAGGTGGCAATCTTGTCACATGATTGCCACATGGATGAGCAAGAAACAAAATGTCATTGCTTGCTCAAGTGGGGAAGCTAAACTTAGGGGAATGGCAATTGGAATTTGTGAAGGATTGTAGCTAAAGTTTCTACTGTAAGATTTGGGATATTTACCAAATAAACCAATTCAATTATACTGTGATAACAAGTCAGTACGTGACATGACGTATAATCTTATTCATCATGATCAAACAAAATATGTTGAGGTTGACAAATTTTTCATCAAAGAGAAATTGGAGGAGAAGATTTTAGAACCACCAGATATTCGATCAGAAGTTGAGTTGGCTGACATTCTCACCAAAGCAATATCAAATCGAGTATTCTTAAAGTTCTTAAGTGAGGTGGGCATATGTGACATCCATGCACCAATTTAAAGGGGAGTGTTAAATTATCTTAATATTAGCCATAAATCTATTAATTTACCCTAATATTAGCTATAAATCATTGCACGACTCTTTGTGTAATTCTTTCCTATTTTAGTTTAGGAATGATTAGCTGATTAGAGAGGAGTGGTTAGCTGTGTAAATCCTATATAATTTGGACTGATGTAAGCACAAATGTATGAATGAAAAATATCTTTCATCAATATTCAAGGTTCACTAGAATTTTCAGGCACGAATTTCTTGAGTCTAAGCTAGGTTCAAATCCTCACAACATGATGGCGAACTTGTGAAATATTTGTCTCGTGGTTGATTAATTTTTCCTTCTTGAATTAAATTCGAGAAGAGTTTTCTTCAAGTGAGAAAAAATGATGCAGAACAATATTATTCTAAACAATCGCGTCTATTCGTACCTGTCGGTTTACACGCTGCTTGACACGGTGACGTGTCAAATGCCTGATTATTCAAAAAAAAAAAAAAAACCAACGAATATGGGTCAAACTTGAACCAACCCATTATATAATTCACCCATTACCCCCAATTGGTCTCATTCCCAAATCAAAAAAACCCTTGGTGGCACTTTTCCATCTCTCAATCGGCACTCTTCAATCTCTCATTCGAACTCCGACACTCCTCCATCTCTTAACCTGAATAAGAAGCTGGTGTTTAATGTATCAATTGTCTCCATGTTTAGGGTTCCCACCGTAGGTTAAGCGCACGGTTGGTAATTTTTTTTAAGCCGTAAGACCGAAGCTCCACCGTGTGCAGCAACATCTTCAATCTCTGACACCATCCATCGACTCCGGCAGAATTTAGCAACAGACATCATGTAAGCATGATGTATTTGGTATCCATTTTACTCGATTTTGATTTATTCGAATAATACATATTTTTGAAGATTTTACAGTGCTCTATGGATGTGTTGTAATGTAGCATCATATTTGGTTCGTTCGTGTGCAGTATGCCATGAAAGAACTCTGGACTTTGTCATAGCTGTCGAGAGAAGGGTCACTTGTTTGCTGACTGCTCGAAAGAACAGCCATGCCCCTGGTGTAAAATTACCGATGTGAAGTGCTTTGAGGCCGAGAAGGACACGAATAACAAGGGTCGGGTGTTCAATTGCTACAGTGCTAATTGTAAATATTAGGAATGGGTCGACAAAGGAGAATCCAGTGGCGGATCGAGTAGCGTTACCGCTAACTCAAATGATCACGTGCTGGCTGAAGAAGTTCAACAGTTCTCTCGCTTGTTTGAATCCTTTCGTCGGATAGCTGAAGAAAAAAATATTGAGATTTCGTTAAACGTAACAATACACAAGGCCAACGGAAGTGCGGAAGTGGATAAGAAGGGGAAGGGACTTGCATGAGTAGTAGTTATGTTGTTGGTTGTGTGGTTCCCTACCACTTTTGATGTGTAGTATGTGTTCTGTTATGTAGTTAGTAAAGTGAAGAATGTTAGTGTAATATATGCTTGGGAAGAATCTGAGATTTTCATTCACTTATATCTCTGAAATGTTAATGTGACTGAAACATCTTATTGTTTCCAGTTAACTGATTTTCCTGTGTCGATGCTAACTGAATACGCCAATAAGATATGCATAATTTCATAAACCACATTAATATATAGAAAGGGAAGTTACTGCTATCACATATACAATAAAGGAGAGCATGCATAATTTCATAAACTACATTGATATATAGAGAGAGGGAAGTTAGTACTATCATATATACAAAATCATCCTGAGTTCACAAAACATCATAGAAATTCACAAAATTGATGCTGTTGCGGATGACCAGAGAACAGCATTCGGATAAAGCATACAAATCTTCATCTGGGTCTTCACATTTGACACTTGCATTTCCCACCGTCAAATGATCCTCTATTATTACCATGAGAATATAACTGCATCAATGTTGTTCATCCAAAATCACATGTTTCCGCCACATTGGTGAGGTGCATTTGGATAATATTACGACATTGCATTTCCTATTGTCAAATAATAAATTTATTACGCATACTAGAGTATGACTAGAAATAAATTCATTATGTTTAACCACATACCATGACCATTAAATAATGAAGTCGATGGGAAGATATTTGGAGACATTCCTTATTGTGCAAATATATGACCGTCGCCATCACCCTACACAAATTTCATGATGTAACTAAAATGTGGATATCAAATACATTGGTGAATCGAAGTAGACAAACCATTAGAAGCTGTGAATAGGAGAGTTGTGCCAGCATATCTTCATTCAGTAGTTGATCATGTGCCTGTGCGATTGGTTCGACCTCTCATTGTTTACTTGGGCCTGCTTTCCGTTTCCTTCCCTTAGCTGAAGTTGAGTGTGACTGCATAATCAACAGATAATAACTATACATACGCACCATATTATTAAAACAAAATGGCCACATACCTTTGCATTACTGGATGCTAATTCCAAAGGGATTTTTATTTCGAAGTTTCTTAGGCGTGCCTTTTCTCTTCAAGCATTTTGGATCTTGTATACCTAAATTGTTACTTTGTTGCGACGCTCTTCCATCCGACGATATTTGAAATATATGCTGGGGCATGTCATTACTTCCACAACCCGATGTCGTACTAAATGAGAGTTTTTTGGATTTTATCCACTCCAGTACCTCGTGGAATCGATGGTCGTCATTTGTAGCCATGTCCACAAGTGACGCAAATGACTAACACATCTTGTCATATTTCAACTGGGCAAGGGTGCTACTCAAACCATCATAGTTCACTGCAACCCTGGTGTGGGCTCTACGAACATCTCCATCTCCATCTCCATCTCCGCAATATATAGGTGTCCAATCATGTTGTGACGTTATTATGGAAAAGTATAGAGATCGAGTGCCTACAAATTATACCTCGAAACTCAAATAAGTGACACATTTATGTCTTTCAAGTGTCACAAAAACATCTGCTTCTTAACCCGATTTTCAAGTATGACATCCTCCAGCACCTCATAGGTTGTGCCCAAAAAGCCCTCCGACGAAGACATGAGGTTCAATAAACCTTCCCCATGAATTCATCCTGAACTTCTCGAAATTTTGAAATGGTGTAAACTTGTTGAAATTGTTTCTCCAACTCATACTTCGTTGCAGACGGTACCATTTGTGAGAATGATTTAAAATCAGCTTGAAACTCCTTTTATACCTTATTCCTCAATGCTCTCTTGTATTGTTCCACAAATTATTTCAGTGACATTTTCAAGTGCACATAACCATGGAAGAACGCATTCATACTGTCACTACACTGAGTTGTTGACATTCCGGTCTAGAAGCTGTTTTTTAAAAAACAAGGTACCCACCGACCTCTGTTCGCATACATTCCCGACAACCACTCATTATCATACAAGGAATACTTGTCCACCATTGCTCTCCAACCTTCTTCAAATGTGTCAATAGTTTGAGAATCATATACCAGTACGTGTATGACAGAAAAGATCTCACCCTTTTCGACGTGATATCCAAATTTCTCTAGCAACTTTTTCATTATGTGCCATTAACACCATCTGTATTTCGTGTTCGAGAACATGTTCTAAATTGCATTTTACATGGCCCTGTCTTAATCGGTAATAATCTCAATAGGAGCTTGCCCATGCATACACTCAAGCCATATCTTGAAAAATCAGACAAATGTTTCTGTATTTTCGTTCGACACCAACCCACAACCAAAGAGTATTGATTGTCCATGATGATTAACTCCAACAAAAGGAGCAAACGACATGTCGTAATTGGAAATCCTACGTCGTACGCATATCTTTTGTAAAAATTAAACATTTCTTTTTCATCGTTGAACTTCATACCTACCTCGGGCATAATGACATTGTCTACTTCTACAATTTCATCATCGACGAAGTTTGCACTGTCGAAAATGTTGTCATTTTCGTCTTCTAATAGAACGATATCGTCAATCTCTTCCAAATTTTTTTTGCCTGAAGTAAAAAAAACAAAAGAATGTTGCAAGTAATTCACGGAACAAATATTGAATTGAAATCATCATTCTTCTCTACTTTGTAATTTCATATGCATCTAGGTTTCACAAATTGCAGATAAAGAAACTTAGATAAATCAACTATTCCCAAAAAATGAGATTAATAACTCAGATTACTGTAATTGGTAAATGAAATAACACATTACAAAAATGAAACTCCAAAGAATAGAAGACGATTGAAGTATAGAAAGAAGTGCTCTTTAAATGTGTTATGAATCAAAAGAAGAGTAAATCAATAATGGGGCCATTTTCCATGATGTAGATAAGCAACACAAACCAATTATTGAGAAACCACAACATTAACAGAGAAAAAATTACGGTTTTTACAGTGCTCAGTGATTGATCAGCCATTTTCTTGAATCCATTACATATTTAAGTAGAAATCAACCTAAACCACATCAGAAAACGTTTACAAAGTTCATCTACCTTTGTCCGTCATCTATTCGAATAGATAAAGCCAACGATTGCTTCAAAATGACCTCTTTGTTACGCCGGCGACACCTTCTCCGATGGCGGTAGGTTCAATTTTTTGGGGACAGAGAAATCGCGGGCAATATTCTAACTCAAAATGAACTCTTTGTTACGCCAACGACACCTTCTTCAACGGGTGGTAGGTTTCAACTTTTTGGAGCCAGAGAAATCGCAGGCAATATTATGACCTTTTTTGAGTAATCCGAACTGAATTTCATCTCTTCTGATTGGCGGGTTTTTTGTTGAACTGGCCCAAGTGTAAAACCGGCCCAATATTTTGTTCATTTTTGGTTGAAAAAAGTAAAGAACAAATGACCCTATACACGTCACAGAGTAAACAAACAGGTAAATGCAAAGGTACGAATAGCTTTTTCCTATTGCAAATAT
>CAIGRO010216603.1:0-10996 GCA_903798355.1 Fraxinus baroniana | reverse complement strand
CCCCCCCCCCCCCCCCCAAACACAAACTATTATATATACCAAATCCTAGATCAGCCCTAAGGTTGGTTAAATAATTATATTACATCATAGATAATTCCTTTGAAGACCTAAAAGCATTCTAGTAATTCCTTGATTCAACTTATTGATTGATTATTCATAAATTCATTCCAAACATAGTTTTGTTGATCGCATCATAATTTTCCACATTCAATCACTGATCAAAATACTAAAAGATACGTTGATCAAATACCAAACCCTAACCCTACCTTCACCAATAAGCCTTTAGAGTTCTCAGAGTTTTGAGAAATGAAGGACATACAACTAATGGAGTTCTTTGGTGATTTACAAGTTAGGTGGTCTGAGTCACCTAAGGTTTAGCAGTGTTAGGACTAATTGTAAGTTAACGTTTCTAGTATATTTTAACTTGCAAATTCGAGTGAAGTTTTTTTTTTTCCTTTTGCGAAAAGAGTCTTTCTCCGTGATCAAATCTGGTTTATTTATTGCTTTTGATGTATATGTTTATGTCATTGTTTAAATATAGTATGAATTGGATTAATTAATATTGATCATCTAGAAACAATTAATAAGTCACTTGTTGCTTTTAATTGATTAATTCCGCACGTTGATCTAAATAATTTGAACTTTCAAGTGGTAAACAGCTTGATTGCAATTCTTAACCTAAAATTTTGTCTAGATAAGTAAATCACTTTCTAATTTGAGATATGAGTGTGATATAGCTATTCAGGAGGCTTATAACCTGTTGTTTGAGGAGTGCATTAAGTTGAAAAGAGCGAATTTCTCTACCTTAAAAAATTGAATAATCTCTAATTAGAAAAGGAGAGACTTGTAGCCAAACTCGAGGTATTCACTAGAAGTTTTAATGAGTTACGAGTTGAGAAAGAGTCCTTATATGTTAAGGTTAAAACTCGATGACTCATCTGCAAAAAATTAAATACTCAATTTTTAGCTTTCTCTAGCGGAACTAATAAAATTGATGACATGATAGGTCTAAACAAAACAACTAAGAATAGATGATGTTCATTCTTTAATGAAACAAATTCTCAAATCAGTTCCTCTTGTGACAATAAGTTTGTATCTCCCTCAAAGCCTAAGGTTCATCCCCACTTATCACCATTGTGGAAAGTTAGGACACATAAGACCTAGGTGTTGTAAACTATTGTATATGAATAATAAGGCAAAACATAGGGTTTCTCAATATAAGGTTCAAAATTTGAAACCTAGAGTAGCTCTCCTATTTGTCACAAATGTAGTGAATTAGGTCACATTAGACCTAGATACCGTAAGCCCGTGGTTGGGAAAAATAAACAAGATCTACGACTCATATTAGATTCTTGACTAACCAAGTGTGTCACTTAATTGAGTTAATGACTCAATCGACTAAGATTACATCTTCTTTTAAGAAGGTTTGATTCTAGAAAAGTGAACTCACTGGTCAAACTGATAATGTAAAGTGCAATATTTCTCGCAATGCTCTTCATAGTAAGAGCACTTCTTTGCCTCATTAATTAGATATTTAGGTGCATACATGAACTCTACACTTTTTTCTTATATTTTTTGTTTTGCATTATTTTTTCAGAATAAAATATTGAAAAAATGGGAAAATTATTTTTTTAAATAATATTTTGAACATGTTATTTTTTATCAAGTACTTATGAAATTAATGAATAGTGAATAGTTTATTTAGAACATACTTGGAGTACTAGATATAGGTTATTTCATATACATTCCGCGCTGCACATATTAATCTCTTGTGAGTAGGTTTTGACTACATGTGTTAGACCAGGGATGGCAGTCACTTGTGTAGTGGGTTGACTTTAAATATGGAGTGACCTTTAAACTAGCTGGCCTAAACTCTTGTATTTTCCCCTTAAAAGAAAAATATTATTGAGGTTGAAGAAGAAAAACATGTATTTCTTGAAAAAATTGTGAGTTATATCTTATACTTTCTTTTAACATTTATAACTCAAACATTTAAGCTTGTTACGATATCTTAAAACCTGGTGCTTTATGGTCGTATGATTAATTTGGAAGTCATCGACCTAAAACTTGTCACACGAGTCATTTAGAAAGTTTAATAAAGAAAAGTCTGTATATAAGATGAAAAAGAAAATAAAAATATATGCGTTCACAAATAGGGACAAAAAGAAACATATATACAAAGTTAAATATGATCTCTAATTAAAAAGGTCTTAGCAGAACTAGGTTTGACTTTCTTAATTTGAAAAATATGTTCATTTAAGAGTGATGTCTTTGCATGTTCTTTTTCACTAATTTTGAGACTTGCTTACATGAGATTAATGACACTTTTCACACATGTGTTATACAATTTACTCCATTTAGGTTTAACATAAGTTATTTGGAAAAAGTTTACTTTTTATGTACTATATATGTTATGTAAGCAAATAACTATGCATGATATTATTTTTAAAAATCCAGAGAAAACAGTTTTGTCAAAAGAAAAAGAATTTTTTTCTCCCATCACATATTTTACATAATTTTACATGTGCATATTTTTTTTTATTTCATTCATCTTCATATTATTCATGATTACATTATTTATTTCCCTTCGTTATTCATCAGAAAAAGGGAGAGTGAGTATTTATTTTTGGAGAGTTGGATAGTGTATGAATTAGGGGGAAAAGTTGATATTTTTTTTTTTTTTGGAATATTTGACTTAGGGGAAGTCGCATAATTTTTTGTCAACTAATTTTCATTTGGAATTTTAATATTGATATTTTTTTTGTATTTTTTTCAATATTGATATTAATTTTTTATATGTTATTTCTAAGTTATTATTACATGAAGTATTGGATGCCTTGGTGTTACATATGTTTTAATTGTGTTTGTTTTATATAACTTAGTCATATTTTATTTAATTGTATATTTTCAATACACTTTGAATCGTCTCAATATGATATTGTGAGATAAATTTATGATGAAAATACTGACAACTGCTCAACTTTCGCTCGCTTTGTACTCGAGTGATTGTATAATGATATAGAATCCTGTTTCAATCTTAATGCTAATTTTCAATTATGTTACACCCCAAACACTTCCTGTTATATATACTAAAGCCTAGATCATCCCAAAGGTGTGTTGAATCATTATATTATATCATAGATCATTCCTTGGAAGATCTAAACGCATTCTAGTGATTCTTTGATTCAACCCCTTGATTGATTATTCATAAATTCATCTGAAACATAGTTTTGTTGATCAGGCCATAGTCTTCCACTTTTAATCATGGATATTTACACTAAAAGATTCGTTCATCAAACTCCCAAACCCTAACCCTACCTTCACTAATAAGTCTTTAGAGTTCTTGAGTTTGGAGAAGAAGTGCTTGAAGTTTTGGCTCTCAAGAAAGAGGTTTATTCTTAGAGATTTACAGGAAAGAAAAAGTTGCTCATAGTTTTGAGAAGTGCAGGATGCACAACCAACGAAGTTTCTTGGTGATTTACAATCTCGATGGTTTGAATCAACTAAGGTTTAGCAGTATCTATACTAGTTGTAAGTTAACTTTTCTAGTCGATTTTAACTGACAAGTTTCCCCGAAGTTTTTTGATCCATTTGCAAAAGGGTGATCAAATTTGGTGTTATTTATTGCTATGTTTATGTGATTGTTTAAACATTGTATTAATTGATTAATTCCACACGTAGGTCAAAATAATTCGAACTTTCAAGTGGTATCGGAGCTTAATTGGGATCCTTAACCCAGAATTTAATGTAGATGAGTCAATCACTTTCTAATTCAAGGTCTAAGTGTGACATGGATATTCGAAAGTCATATAACATATTGTTTGAGGAGTGCCTTAAGTTGAAAAGAAGTGAATCACTCTACCTTTAAAAAATTGAATAATATTGAATTAGAAAATGAGAGTCTTGTAGCCAAACTTTAGGAATCCACTAAAAGTTTGAATGAGTTAAAGGTTGAGAAAGAGTCCTTAGATGTTAAGGTTAAATCTTTTATGAGTGATTTGGAAAAATTAAATACCCAACTTCTACTTTTTTCTAACAAATCTAAGAAAATTGATGACATGATAAGTCTGAACAAAACAATCATGAATAGATGAGCTTTATACTTGAATGAAACAAATTCTCAAACCAGTTTCTCTTCTAACGATAAGTTTGTATCCGTCTCAAAGTCTAAGGTTCAAAACTTGAAGCCTAGAATTACTACTAGGTTCATCCCCACTTGTCACCACTGTGGATAGTTAGGACATAAGACCTAGGTGTTGCAAACTATTATATATGAATAATAAGGCAAAACATAGGGTTCCTCAATAGATGATTCAAGATTTGAAACCTAGAGTTGCTCCTAAATTCATTCCAAATTTTCACAATTGTGTACACACATACAAACAACTGATTGTCAACCGAATCGTGTGTCCAATGAGTAGGAGAATCATGAGGCCTATCCATATCCAAACTGTGAACACGCCACAAGAACAAATGATTTTTTCCATATGCCTTTCTCTGATGTTAATACAATTATTAATTTGAGATAAGTCAATGCAACTGTAGTAATTTCAATCCAAGTAATCACCATCAAAATCTTTTAGGTTTTATTGTAATTGGCAAGTCTATGAACCAAAAAGACTTAAATTAATATGATGTAAAAGTCAAGGAGTGAGTTAAAATTTGTATAAGTTGAGTTGTATAGGTTTTAGGTTTTGAGTATGAAAAGAAGAGAAAAACGATGCCACAATTTCACTAGCTTATCGCCATATCTTCGCTAGAGCAGCAGAAATAGAAACTTCATCACTCGTATGCTACCTTGTCCTCGCTCAACCCACAATGTTATCCGAAAAATTTTGTTTTGCATTTTTAAAGCTCTTTATCTGGCCTATACAACCCTATACCTACAACACAAATATTGGCACGCCTCCAAACAAATTTAAATAGGTTGAGTATTGTAAAAAAAATCATATTACTTCCTTCAAGGTATTCAAACCTCATTCTTGATTTCTTCATTGCATTGTAATCTGATTTTCATACTTGATTCTTTCTTTGCATTTAAAAATTCATCATCTCTTAAACCTAAAACCAAACCATTACTTCCTAAACATCTGCCAGAGTTCTTAAGATCAAGGAAAGGTGACTGGAGTTCCAATTTATTGAGAACGCAGAGTTCTTCATTTATCCACAGGAGATAGACAAATTCATAAAATCGGGAGTTAGTGTACGAACACGTAATCCAAGAGGACTTTGAAAATTATAGCCAGGAGTTGGTACAGGGGCACGTAATCCAATATGGATGTGGAAATTATAGTTAGGAGGTCAAAAAGCACTAGTGGTAGTCGTATCTGACGGACTGTAAGTTTAAATTCGTTTATGGTGGATTGTTACTGACTTGGGCCTAAAGTCTTTACCCAATTGAGGGTTTCTCTGTTATCATTTCTTGTGCTTTTTTATTGTTTTTCATATAACTATGGCAGTTCAACATACGAAAATTGAATTGACTGATTAACCATCAAGAGATAATTAAAAGTGACTTGTTACTTTTTAATTATTAGTTTTAATTTCACATAATCACCTATTCACCACCACTCTAGGTGTAATTTGGGTCGAACTACGTAATTTCAATTGGTATCAAAGCCACATTTCGATTCCTAACCCATAATAAATCTAGATGAGTCAGTCACTATCCGTGCCTCCATTTTTTTTTTACGGAAACAACTATGCATACTGGAAGGTTCGAATAAGAGCATTTCTTAAAGCTTTAGATGAGTATATTTGGATTAATGTACAAAATGGTTGGTTTGCACCTTCATCTACTGTTTCATATGTTGTTACACCTATTGATATTTTTCTTTGGACCAAAGACAAATTAGCTAAATACAGCTAGAATAGTAAAGGGCATGGCTGTGTCTGTAGATAAGTTTAGGAGAATGTCGATGTGTGAAATTGCAAAGGAATTTTGGGATATTTTAGAGACCACACACGAAGGAACCAAAATGTTAAGAACTCTAAACTACAGATGTAGACCTCTAGGTTCGAAGAAATTAGAATGAAGGATGATAAATCATTCGATGAATTCTATGCGAAGCTTAATAACATAGTAAACTCCAGCTCCAACCTAGGTGAGAAGATCCTCGAGTCCAAAATAGTTCAAAAAGTCCTTAGACCCTTACCTTAGAGGTTTAGACCTAAGGTTACAGTTGTTGAAGAGAGTAAGGACCTAGATACTATTAAGATAGAGGAACTTATAGGCTCGCTTTAAACCTATGAACTCACCATATCTCAACCGAAGAAAGTTAAATCTATAGCCTTCAATACTGTTAGGAAAGATAAAAGTGAGTCTATTGACACTAAGATCCCTAGTGATGATGAGATACCTATTTTGTAAAGAAATTCCAAAAGGTTTTTAGGAATAGAAGAAAACCTCAAGAGATGAAGAAGGATGCATCTAGTAAATTTTTGAAAGACAACTGTGATAAGTCAAATGCTAGGAGTTTCAGTAAGAAACATTAGTCTGTTAGATGTCATAAGTATCAAGGTTTCGATCACTATAGAAATGAATGTCCATCCTTTAAGAAGAACTTAAATAAAAGAAGGAGTAAGGCATTGGCAATATCTCTGACTGATGATGTATCCAACTCAAGTGTTCATAGTGATACCCCTAGCAGTGAGGATGAAAAGAACTTTATGGCATTCACATATGTAGTTAAGAACGATAGTGAGAAGGTAGAAAATAATGAACATAGTGAGAATTTTGAGGAAGACTCTGAGGATGCAACAGACATTCGTGAGGCATACCGATAGTTATATGATGAGAGTCTTAAGATAAAGAAGGTCAATAAATCCGTGTTGAAAAAGGTTAAGGAACTTGAGATTGAGAGAGAAAAACTCATAGCTGATACTCAGGATTCTACCAAAAATCTAAGGGAGTTGAGACTTTTCAATGAGAACCTAGAAGCTAAGGTTAAAACCTTAACAATCGAACTAGAAAAATATGAGACTCACCGTCATTCATTCTTAAATGGTTCTCAAAGGCTTGATAGTCTATTGGGGATGCACAAATTACCTGGGAATAGATAAGGTTTAGGATACGTTCAAACCAATAACAACACCACTAGTACATCAAAGACCACATTTTTCCTTACCACCAACAAACTTAAGAATGTTACTACTCCTGAACTGGGTAAGAATGTCTTAGGATCTAGGTCTAATAGACAACGTATGACTAATTGACCTATACATCACTATCAACCATCTCGTAGTTTAAAAGTAAGTTTATTCCTACTTGTCACAATTGTGGTGCACTGGGACACACAAGACCTAGGTGTCATTAACTTGCTACTAGAAGTAGAAGTTAGGATATCTCAAGCAAGGTTAACTTTCTCGTCAATCAGGTTAGCCACTTAACTGAGATGATGAGACAATTGACTAGGATTACATATACTTCTAAGATGGTTTGGATTAAGAAAAATGATCTTCCTAGGTCTAATGAACAATGGAATTACTATGTTGTCCACATTGCACTTAAAGCTCAAAATAACTTTATGTAGTAGCTTGATATTGCTTGTTCTAGACATATGTATAGTAATAAAGCCTTGTTCTCTACTATTGATGATTGGAATGGCGGTATGGTTACTTTTGGAAATGGGGCTACTGCACCTATCCTAGGTAAAGGCACCGTTAACATATCAGATTACCTGGTATCTCAAATGTGGTTTATGTGAAAGGTTTAAAGTATAACTTGTTAATTATTAGTCAAATGTGTTAAGCTGATTTTAAGATTAGTTTTGTCCAGAAAAGGTGTATATGATTATACTAGTAATGTTGTCCTCGAAGGTGCAAGAACTTCTGACAATTGTTATGGAATTCTTCCTAATTCCAACTATGTGTGTTGTAGTACGTAGATTGATGTGACTGAACTGTGGCATCAACGACTTAGTCATATGAACTATAAGAATTTGTCTAAGGTAGCAAAGAATGAACTTATTAATAGTTTACCTAAGCTTGAAAAGAATTGAAAACACTCTATGTGGACCGCGTCAACAAGGTAAATGGCTTAGTGTAAATCATAAACAAACTTCTAAAATCTTGACAAACAAGCCACTACAATTACTCCATATAGACTTAATGGGACCATCTAGGATCGAAAGTCTTGGTGGTAAACGCAATATTTTTGTTGTGGTAGAAAATTTCTCTCGATATACATGGATTGAACTATTGAGAGAAAAATATGAGATATTCAGTCTTGTCATATCATTGTGCAAAAGGCTTAGAAATGAGAAAGACTTCACCATAACTAGAATTCATAGTGATCATGGGAAAGAGTTTGAAAACTCTAGTCTTGAGAACTTCTGCTTGGAGGAGGGAATCCAGCATGAGTTTTTCTCACTGATATCTCCACAACAAAATGGAGTAGTTGAAAAGAAAAATCATATGCTTTAAGAAATGGCTAGAGCAATGCTTCATGGTAAGGGACTAGCTATGCATTTCTAGGGTGAAGCTATCAACATTGTGTGTCACATAGTGAATAGAGTTTACCTTAGACCTAAAATTGATAAGATACCGTATGAGATCTGGAAGGGAAAAAGGCCTACTGTCAAGTACTTTTGTGTGTCTGGCAGCAAATGTTATATTCTAAGAGATAGAGAGAATTTGGGCAAGTTGACTTCAAGAGTGATAATGGAATTTTCTAGGATACTCTAGAAATAGTTGAGCCTATCGAGTATACAATTCTCGTACACAGGTTGTGATGGAGTCCATCAATGTCGTGGTAGATGATGCTTGTAGTAAAGAGGAGATTGGGAAGAGTTAGATCACTCGAGTATAGATCTAGTCATGATAACTGAACCTAAATAAACGTCAATTCCTAATCCATCACATGCTTATAAAGGCCTAGATATATCCAATAAGAAGTCCTCACCTAATGATAAAACTAAACCTCCTAAGGAACCTTCGTCTAGAAGACTAATCATCCTAAGGTAAATATTATAGGGGATTTAGATGAAGGAATGAGACTTCGTAAGAGGGTTTTAAACAACCTGACATTTGCTAGTTATGTGTATCAAATTGAGGTTAAAAAATTTAAAGATGTCCTTAGTGATGAATGTTGGGTAAATGCGATGCATGAGTAGCTAAATCAGTTTGTGAGAAACAACGTATGGTATTTAGTCCCTAAGCATGATGATTATAATGTTTTAGGTACTAAGTGGATATTTAAGAACAAAACCAATGATCGAGGCACCATAACTAGGAACAAGGCTAGGTTAGTTGCCCAATGATATACTCAGGTTGAAGAAGTTGACTTTGACGTAGCTCGACTTAAATCCATTAGAATTCTTTTTGTTGTTATTTGCACTTTAGGATTCAAATTATATCAAATGGGCGTTATGGAATACTCCAAGAGGAAGCTTACATTGAACAACCTAAGGGATTTATTGATCCTATGTTTCCTCATTATGTCTATAAATTGAATAAAAATTTATATGGTCTTAAACAAGCTCCTAGAGCTTGGTATGATAGACTAACTGCACATCTCGTGAAACATGATTTTTCGAGAGGGGTGCAAATAGTACTTTATTCATTAGACATATCAAGAAAATCATCACCATAGCTCAGATATATGTTGATGAAATCATTTTTAGTTTTCCTACTGATTCTCTTGCTCATAAATTCGTTGAATGCATGAAGCAAGAATTTGAGATGAGTATAGTTGGAGAATTAAATTACTTTATTGGTTTCCAAGTAAAACAAACTGATGATGAGTTGTTCATATCTCAATCAAAGTATGCAAAAGACTGATAACCCAAGAATAACTAACTAAAAGGGGGGTGAATTGGTTTTTGAAACTTTTTTCAACACTTAGCCTCAAAACAATTCAATACACAAGATATGATTGCAAAGTATAATACTAGAATTAAATATGCAAGTTCGATAACTTAATTCAAGTAAGGATATAGGTCAATATAAATGACAATGTAAAGTAAAGTGCAATAATGTAAAGATAACAAGTGGGGTTTGATACACAATGTGTTCTACATCTCCGTTACCAAGCTCTCCGTCACGACAAGGCCAAATGTACTAAAATGGTAACTTACAGACAAGGAGTACCAATCCTTAAGTGACTTACAACAAGGAGCACTTATCCTTAAATGGCTTACAACAAGGAGCACTTATACTTAGGTGACTTACAACAAGGAGCACCTATTCTTAACAACAATCGAGTTTTTACAAGGCTCTCGAAACCACCAAAGTATAAATGATAATTTTACAATTGAAAATAACTCTCTTAACAAACGATATAATCAAGTCAAGTATTTAAAGTTAGGACAACACTTCAATAGATAGCAAGTAATAAAGTTCAAGTGTCTATGAAAAAAACTTTAATGAATAATTGATAATGAAGTAGTTTGAGTTTTTTTATCCAAGTTTTCAAACTAGTAATCTCTCTTAATAAATGATACAAGTTAAGTATGAAGAGAGATTTATACTTAAATCAAAGTGTTGGCAAAGAAAACTTTTATCAAGAATGAAGAATAGGTGAAGTTGTAAAATTTTTTTTGCAAAATAGAATTCTTGATAAGATGAATGAAATTGGTTGAATTAATCAAGAATTTTTTTTATAATAAATGAAATAGAATTTAGGCTCAATAATCTCAATGATTTTCAATAAATAAGCTCTTAAAAATCTCTTGTAAGTTGGTAGAATTGAATACAAAAGAAATGAATATTTATAGAGCAAAAAGAGACTCTCGGGTAAGTTCAGTTGACCAATTTTTTTAATACTGCGGTTGCAAGATTCTGACCGTTGGACTTTCGATTGACCAAGTTCGGTTGACCAATTTTTTTTTAAAATTGCTTTTTCAAAATCTATTTCATATTATGAATGAAAAGTATTTTTATGCAAGTGATGAATTATGAAAATAATTTGAGCTTTATGCACTTGCTAAGAATCGAAGAGTTAATACATTTACATTTAAATTCCGATAAACTACTTCTAGGCTTTAATCTTCAAAGT
>CAIGRO010216539.1:0-11221 GCA_903798355.1 Fraxinus baroniana | reverse complement strand
ATTTCATTAATTACATCAAAGTAGGCCTACAAACACAATTCGTATCGAAATAAGCCATAGTAAAGCATTTAAATCAACAATTAATCATGTTTTGTCGCATAATTAAGTGCGCAAAATGCACTTATCACTACGTCCCAGGCATGGTAGGAAAGTTAGCCCTTTGAAATGGAAGTAGGGATTGACATTTCCTCAAACTACGTTTCTGGCCGATCCACTGAAGTCAATCTTGACATGGAGGATAATTTTTCTTATGAATACGAGCTAGAACACATGCTACAAAGGTCTGTTAATGTGTTTGACAAAATTAGCCCCATAGGAACTAGGCATAGGCCATCCAAGACACCTCCTACACTTAGGAACAGGCAACAACCACCACCTCCTGCGACCCAGCCACTGGAGGAAAGGCAAGGACATTCTCTAGGTGATGTCCTTCCTAAAAATATGCGCTATAGGAGGGGAGATGGTAAGGGATTAGGTAAAGACATCTCATTATCCGCCCAAGTATTAGGCTGATGAAGAGAAAGATTCAAATGAATCCCAAAAGATCTTGTGAACTTGATGACGATGATGAAAACTTGCCTTTTCACAAGAACCTAGAAATGCTCACGTCCTGAATCAGTACGTGCGCTAAAAATACCCATGTATGACGGAAGAGGCCACTTGGCTAAGCATTTGAACAGTTATAAAACACATATAAGTCTGAAAGGCACCACCCCCGCTGTCAAATACAGAGCCTTCCATCTAAACTTAAGTGTGGTAGCCGGAATTTGGTACAGTAGGATATTCCCAGGAAGTATTAGGAGTTGACCAAAGTTCAAAAGTACGTTCTTGAAAAATCAAAACCCCCTCTTCTGGAGGGATGTACAAAACCAGGACCCCACGAGCTATGACGCCTTTTTTTGGAAATGATGAAACGTGAAATCATCAACGATGAGTTGATTGATCATCGAAATAGAGCCACATGGTTTTCAACCTCTGCGGATACAGCGTAGAAGACCCATCTCTCACCTAATTAGGAAGGTCAATCTAGCTCGCTAGATCGGACGACTTGTGGCTCGGCTAGGGAAAAGCTTTAACAAGGCCAACTTGTGGCTCAGTGGGACCGATCCGAGGTTCAGGTCGAAATCCATTTTGGGGTATCGGCTCAAGTTCCAGCCAGCCTACAATATAAAAAATAAATTACCTGCAACCATACTATTTATATTATAAAAAAAGAGCCGATTCGGCCGCTAGCCTAAATGTTTTGGCCGAACTTCTGCTTGACTCGGCTCAGACAAAAAAAGCCCAAACCAATATCACTTAAGCCTGAGCTTCGAGTTTTGACTCGTAGCTCGGCTAGTTGACACCCCTATACGTAATGGATGACTAATGGAATCGACTGGTAATGAAGTTCCCAATTCTGGGCAGGCACTTGCTACAACTACATTGAAAGTGATGCCTACAGTAGCTTATGATGAAGTAACCCCTGAAACCAATATGAGGCAAACTAAATCCGGACAATCGGCCTCCCAAAGAGGGAGAGGTCAAGGACTGGGTTCAGAGCCAAGGAATATGTCGAACACACTAGGCAGGTGAGAACATGACACAATCAAAGAAATGATCGCCCTCATATGGACATGTTTCACCTAAATAGGATCAATGTCCTAGGCGTGAGGAGGCTAGATCCTCTCGTCATGAGCCATCCCCACGGCGGAGGGAACGCGATAGAAAAAGGCTTAGGAAGGCACAACGATAACGAGAAAATTCATCGGCCAATATGAAAAGAGCTCATATCCATGAAATTGATACGTTTTTGGAAGACCCTATGTATTGGGTCAATGCAATGAACTCACAAAGGAACTATGCTAGAGAAGCCAATGACCCTCTAATGACTAACTACATAGTGAATAGTAGTTCCCAAAGGCAATTACCACCCATTGCCTTTACTTAGGAAGATACCAATGGTGTACACTTCCCTCATTATGATGCCCTCGTGGTGAGGATTGTTGTGGCCCGTAATAGGTTGAAGCGGATGCTAGTCGATAATCGTAGCTTCATTGAAATCTTTTTTGGGGCTACTGTTGACAAGATGATCGTTGATCACGAATTAACCCCCATCACAACCCCCTTGTACAACTTCACTAGTGATAGCATCATCCCTAGGGAAAAAAACCCTTGCTGTGGAAATGGGAGAGCCACCACAGACAGCTTTGGATTTTATGGAATTTTTGGTAGTAGATAAAATATCAACCTACCATAGGGTTCTAGGTAGACCCATCTTAAAGGACTTATGGGCCTTCACCTCCATTTACTACCTATGTATGAAGTTTCCTATCGAACATGGGATTGTCACGGTTAGGGGTGACCAAAAAGAAGCAAGGGAGTGCTACCTAAACTCAATAAGAAAAGTTGAGCCTAAGGATGTCAATGTGGTGCTAGTGGATACTGATATGGTGGACGACCTAGGAGAATTCAGGTAAAAAAGATGTCGAGATGATAGATGCCCTTGAACAAGTGGTCATGATTAACAAAGTAGCACCCTAGTATTATTAAGTTTGAATCTCGATCAACACCGATAGAGGAGCTAGAAAGCTTCCCATTGGATCCTCAAGACCCTACCAAGGCATTGCAGGTAGGAAAAGATCTACCATTAGAGACCAAAGAGACTCAATAATCTTTTATATAAGAACCTTGATATCTTTGTATGAAGGCATGATGACATGGTAGGCATTGACCTGAAGGTCAATTACCACTACTAGAAAATTGATCCTAAGGTTGCCCTGCACATACAGAAGAGAATGACTATCAACCCAAAAGATGTGTGGCCTTAAGGAAGGAAGTGGAAAAGCTCATAAAGAACATCTTTATCAGAGATGTCATTTACCTAAAGCGGGTCTCAAATTGGTAAGGAAACACAATGGTAAATGAAGGATATGCATAGATTTCTCCAATCTTAACCAAACTTATCCAAATGACAGTTTTTCCCTTTCGAGGATAGTCCAAGTTGTGGACTCCACTGCTGGGCATAAGCTTTTAAGCTTTATCGATGACTATTTAGGCTATAATCAAATCCCCATGCACCCGACAGAAAAACACATCTTTTATAACTGACATTGGTCTTTATTGTTACAAGATGACGTCATTCGGGCTAAAAAAATGTCGATTCTACATACCAGAGACTTGTTAAAAAAATATTTGCCAACCTTATTGGTAAAACAATGGAGGTCTATACGGATGACATGCTTGTGAAAAACTTGAAGGCAGATGACCATGCAAGGCACCTAGATGAAACTTTCCAAATTCTACAAAGGTATAAAATGAACTCGCTCAAATATGTGTTTGGTTTTGCCTTCGACAAATTCCCGGGATACATTGTTAACCAAAGCGTCAGAAAGGATAATTTAGAAAAAAAATCAAGTTTTGGGGAGATGAGGTCTCCACCAAAATCAAATGAGGTACAAAACTTGACTGACCGTGTAACAACTTTAAGCCATTTCATTTTAAAGGCCATTGAAAATTGCCTCCCATTAATTAAGATCTTGAAAGGAAGAAAGAAGTTCCAATGGACGGATGAGTCTAAAGAGGCTCTCCAAGGACTGAAAAAGCTCCTGGGTAAGGCCTTCATCCTTTTAAAACCCAAATCTAGAGAGGCTTTGCAACTCTACTTGGCCATGTCTAATGAAGTCATTAGTGCAACTCTCGTAAGAGAAGAAGGTACCCTTCAATTGTCTGTCTATTATGTGAGTAACACACTTTTGGCCACCGAAACCCGCTACCGTGATATGGAAAAGTTGGCTCTAGCCTTGACCACTGGATCTAGAAAGTTGAGGTCATACTTCCAAGCTCACACGGCGTTCTTGTTGACCAACTTCTGCTCAAACAAGTTCTTCAAAAATCTGAATCTTTCGGAAGGTTTCTAAAATGGGTGGTTAAGCTCAAAGAGTTTGTCATTGCTTTCAAACAAGAACTGCTACCAAAGGCAAGGCCCTTACGGACTTCATGGCAAAATTTGCCTATGTCTCGGAGATAGACGAAATAATAGAGCCCACAGAACCTCTCACATGGAACTTGTTCGTGGATGATTCGTTTTGAGACACATGCTCAGGAGTGGGTATGGCCACGTACCTCAAGCTGATGATGGATTTACTCAAATCTTTTGAGAAATTTCTATTAGCGCAAATTCCACATGTTGAAAAATGCCCACCTCGATGCCTTGTCCAAGTTGTCTAGTAGCAAATACTTGGAACTACTAACGATTGTGCCGATTGAATGCCTCTCAGAGCCCTCCATTGTTAAAGGGAAAGACATAATGTAGGTAGAAAGAACGCCACATGGATGCAACCTATAGTGGCCCTTTCTTAAAGATCAAACCCTCCCCAATAACAAAGATGAAGCTTACAAACTTAGGAGAATGGCAACCCACTTTGTATTCCAGAAAGACGTGCTCTGCAAAAGAGTTTTCTCTTTACCCCTTCTCTGATGTGTAGGAGAGGAGGACGCCACCTACATCCTCCGTAAAATTCATGAGGATGTTTGCTGCAATCACGCTGGAGAACTCTCGCTGGCACAAAAGAACTCCGGCTAGGGTATTATTGGTCGACTTTGAAAAAAGATGCGATCCAATTTTTATGAAAGTACGATAAATGTCACGTTTTTCTCCTATCCAGAAACAACCTTCCCAAGAGCTAACAATGGTTCCATCCTATGGCCGTTTGTTAAATGGGAGATCAACCTTATAGGCCTTTTACATAAGGGTATAAGTAGTGCAAGCTTTTCTATAGTCACCATCGATAACTTCACAAAATGGGTTGAAATCGAACATTTGGTCAAGATTACAGAAGCCAACACTACTAAGTTCCTCGGAAAAAATATGTCGGTGCAGAATCCCCCATTCAATTGTCTCGGATAATGGGTGTCGTTTGATAAGAAAAAGGTCAAGAACATATGAGGAACTTGGGATCAAAAAATATTTTTCAACACTTCACTACCCTCATGCAAATGGACAAGTAGATGCTATAAACGAAATTATTAATTATACTTTGAAAAGAAAACTTCAAGCCTCCAAGTGAGCATGGGTCAATGAACTGCCATAAGTATTATGGGCAATCCGGATTACACGCCGGACCCCAACTGGACAAACCACGTTCTCAATGGGTTACGATGTAAAAGCAATGAGGTTGGTGAAGTCGGTTACCTTTTTCCCATCGATTGCAATTCAACGAAATATACAATGACGAGTTAAGAATATATGAGCTCGATTTTCTCTATAAAAGGATAGAAAAATCCCAAGTAAAACTAGCTGCATATCAAAAGAAGATGACCTATTGCTACACTGCAAAAGTTAAGAAAACATCCTTCTAGATAAATGACATCGTGCTTCGAAGAGTTTTCCTATCCTCTAAGAAACCAAGGATACACAAACTGGGAAGCTTCGTATCACATCAGAGAAGAGATACGACTTGGCACTTATTGGATAGAATACATGGATAGGAAAATACACCATTGTCCATAGAACATAGAACATTCTAGAATATATTACCAGTGAATGATTTTTACGACGGGAGGAACTTCACGACCTTGTAAATATCTTGAAATGATTCAATAAAAGTACGTTTTGTCTAATACATCTAAAGCACGAATTCTCCTATAATGTTCTGCTTCTTCATGGAAGAATCTCTTACATGGATGAACCATCCACCATGCAGGAAAGCGTGGATGCCTCTAAGAAGAGGATCGATCCCAAAAGGGATTACTCGATGGTTCTTCGAGGCGTATAACACAAGTCTCCCATAAAGAAGCTGAACATCATGGAAAAAACCCCTACATTCATAAATCATCCACCATGTAGGAAAGCGTTGGCACTTTGGAGAAGAAGATCGGATCCCAAAAATGATTACCTCATTGGTTCTTCGAGGTATACATTACAAGTCTCCTATGACGAACCTGAATGTCATGGGAGAAACCCCTACATGAATAAATCACCCACATTGTAGGGAAGCGTCGGTACCGCGAAGAAAAATATCAGATCTTAAAAGAAATTACCTCATTGGTTCTCCGAAGCGTATAGTATAAGCTTCCCATGACAAAGCTGAATGTCATGGGAAAAGCCCCTACATGGATGAGTCATCCACCAAGTAGGAAAGTGTAGGCATTTCGAAGAATAGGATCGGATCCCAAAAGAAATTATCTCGTTGGTTCTTCGAGGCGTTCATTACAGACGTCTCATGATAAACCTAAATGTCATGGGCAAAACTCCTACATGGATAAACCATCCACCATGTAGGAAAGCATCGGTGCTTCGAAGGGATCGAATCTTAAAAAAAATTACCTCATTGGTTCACCGAGGCGTATAATACAAGCTTCCCATAACGAAGCTGAACGTCATGGGAGAAGCCCCTACATGGATGAACCATCCACCATGTAGGGAATCGTGGATGCCTCGAAGAACTGGATTGATCCCAAAAGGGATTATTCATTGGTCCTCTGATTCTTACAACACAAGCCTCCCATGATGAAGTTGAACGTCATGAGAGAAGCCCCTGCATAGATGAACCATCCATCATGTAGGGAAGCATGGGCGCTTTGGAGAAGAAGATCAGATCCCAAAAGAGGTTACTTCATTGATATTTCGAGGCATGAAGCATGAGTTTCCCATGACGAAGTTGAATGTAATGAGGGTGAAAATAACATTAAAGCTAAATTGTTTGAAGATTAGTCATACTACAACTGCTGGAAAGATAATTCATTTTTTCAAGGTCATTATATTTACTTTAATTTACCTTGCAGGTTATATTGTTAAATTTATGTACCTTATGGAGGTCGTAACACTTGCAAGTTATATTATTTAAGTCATACACCTTATTGCAAGTTATATTTTTTAAGTTATCGCTGAAGTCCTAGCTCAAACAAGAAGATAAAGAAACATGTATTTCATTAAACAGAAAATTTATACAATTTGGGTGGGAGGAGGGGGGGCTCCAACCATTACATAAGAAAACAAAATAAAAAGTTCCTATACTATGCTGGAGGTGGTAGGGGGTCTGACATCTTCGTAGCGGCGCTTCAGCAGTTAGGGCTTCTTGACTTGAGGCCTTATCTTCACGAGCACCCTCTTAGTCTTTTACTTTAGCTTTCATTGCATCATCACCTAGGGCAATGGTGGCGTCGAACTTTTCAAAAGAAGCATCTAATCTATGAGTTAATTTTTTTTTGGCTCTTCTAACTTTCCCTTGCCCTTATTATCTTTCTAGGCATCTTCATCCTTGCTCTTCTCAAAATGCTCCTTGATGAGGCGTTCTAGCTTTCCCCGACATGCTTCACACCTTTCGAGAAAGGCTTTAAAGCCCTAGCATTCACTATGGACATGACTCTTAATATTGAAGCCATGTCAATGGTGGGGTACTTCTTTCTCCCAAAGTCATCTACAACAAGTGAAGATTATGTTAAAACTCAAGTATTGTGTATTAAACAGAGGGCCTCAGAAGTTACCTTTAGAAGCCATCAATTGAAGTCTAGAAAGAGTTTGTTTCGATCAATTAAGCAGTCGAAATGGCGTGATCTTTGTAGATATCGGTAGATGGGCACAATACAAGCTAGGGCCTTATTCCCCTCAACCATATATCATTTGCCCCTATCCCAGAACCATGACTCTTCCAACCATTTATAGAAGACGACAAAACCACCACAAAAACATGAACCCCCTAAGGAGTCATGTAATACCATCATTTGGACTCAACCTTCCTAAGTACTAGGGGTTGGAAATGTGTTTGGAAGATGTGAAGGGGCATACCCTCACCAAGAGAGGTTTTCTTCCAAAGGAAATATGCCCTGACTAATTGGCTTTACCTATTTGGAAATAATTGGGTGGGAGCCAACATGTAGGATCTCAACACCATCCTAAAAAGTAGGTGTTGAGGCAGACGTACACCTACCCTACACAAGAACTCACTAATTGCCACACATACCAACTTCGGATAGCAGACATGTTCGTGGGCTTCGGACACTAAGAGTTCTATGAAATCTGGGATTCTATATTTTTCCCTAATTTTAGTCAACTTTATGGAGGTCATTGCAGAGGGGATTCTTGCAACCCCCACCCCGCCTCATAGCCAATGGGGCCTTCACTCATCGTCTAAAGACCCCTATCTGACCTCCTAAGCATAGCCGTTCCCCAACCTTGGCAATGTGACCTTCCCATTAATAACACTCGACCCGAAAGCCATTAAAAAAAAAATATCTTTGTAGATATCGGTAGATGGGCACAATACAAGCTAGGGCCTTATTCCCCTCAACCATATATCATTTGCCCCTATCCCAGAACCATGACTCTTTCCAACCATTTATAGAAGACGACAAAACCACCACAAAAACATGAACCCCCCAAGGAGTCATGTAATACCATCATTTGGACTCAACCGTCCTAAGTACTAGGGGTTGGAAATGTGTTTGGAAGATGTGAAGGGGCATACCCTCACCAAGAGAGGTTTTCTTCCAAAGGAAATATGCCCTGACTAATTGGCTTTACCCATTTGGCAATAATTGGGTGGGAGCCAACATGTAGGATCTCAACACCATCCTAAAAAATGGGTCCTAAGGCAGACGTACACCTACCCTACACAAGAACTCACTAATTGCCACACATACCGACTTCGGATAGCAGACATGTTCGTGGGCTTCGAACACTAAGAGTTCTATGAAATATGGGATTCTATGTTTTTCCCTAATTTTAGTCAACTTTATGGAGGTCATTGCAGAGGGGATTCTTGCAACCCCCACCCCGCCTCATAGCCAATGGGGCCTTCACTCATCGTCTAAAGACCCCTATCTAACCTCCTAAGCGTAGCCGTTCCCCAACCTTGGCAATGGTGACCTTCCCACTAATAACACTCGACCCGAAAGCCATTAAAAAAAAAAGAAGCAAAGGATAGGAAGACAGAAAGTTTCAAAGAAATTACCTGAATAAAAGGAAGCTCTAGGAATGTGACATCACTGAATAAAAGAAATGACCAGAAAAGTTTTTCGATTGCTGGAGAAATTTGGAGACTTTTGCAAAGGTAAAAAAACTAATACAAGGACCATAATTTTAGCTTTTATAAGAAGAAAAGACGAAGCTTAGCTATTGAATCTAGATCTATTTCATCTGAAGTATCTATTTTTAATTCATCTGAGCATTTAATTCAAACAGTTTTTGTTATTAACGCATCGGATTGATGCTTGTCTCTCACGCACTAGCCTCACTGCATCGATCTTAACTTGCAGTTGCGTAGCCATAAATGATCATTCTATATGTAACGGCTGTACGTGTATCGAAAGTTGAGACGCTCAGTTGTCTTTCCTTGGTAATTTACAAAACATCAAATCATTGGCACAATTCTCAAAAGCATATTTTATTAATAATAAAATAAGAGTTTTAGCAGTTCATCACTTCCTTACTTTGGCTAAATAAGAAAATCTCAGCTATTTTCAAAATGAGAGCTTTAGCAGTTTAACATGTCCATGCTTCGGCTCAAAAAGGAGATTTTGGCATCGTGTGCTGCTTCGGTGTTTCAGCATTACATAAGGATAAGACGCGAGAATCAGGTTTAACTTCGAACTCCAACTATGATATCTATACTTTGGACTTGTGGGACAATTGTGTTGGTAAAAAACCTAACCATGATAGGAAACACGCTTTAAAGAAATTTGGCTTGAGATAGAAGTCCACGCATGACATGAATAATTATACATGGACTTGGGGGACTATTGCTATGTTTCACCACCTAGGCTTCCACGTGGCTTAGCTGACACATAGAAGAACCTTCCGTCGAAGGTGTGTGACATCCGACGTGGAGTAGAATCTACAGAGTCCAGACAATCCGACCAGTCGAAGCCCACTCATACCGAAGCAACTCGTGAAGTTGACCCCTTCCGAAGCCCCTATGCTAAAGACAAATATGAGGTCCAAATGAAACTTCTTTGCTGAAGTGGCGATGTCCAACAAAGTAGAATTCGAGACTCAACTAAGGCTAGTGACGATCCACGTTTAAAGATCTTGAATTTATGAAATCCTTTTAGAATGATTGATTGGACAGTTGTAATAAGTAAAAAGGTCAATCTGTCAGCATTAGTTATGGGGTAGCCACCTCATTTTTAGGACATTTAATACGCCACAGTTTAGTGGAGTCAAAATTGATACCTAAGATTTGATGTTTTCGTAAAGGAAATGAAGTCACGTGAGGAGAGTAGGTTACCAATGATTTTCACATATAAAACTATAAATATCTCTCATTTGTGTCATTTAAGGGTAATCCAAAGATATTAGCTACAAGCCATATATTCTCTTTCTTTCTGATTAATCTTGTGTTTTTAGTGTGATCTTGATTGTGAGTTTGGATCTTAGTTGGTCGTTCATTATCGGGTTATTTATCTTTGAAATTTCGTTAGTGCCTGAACATTTTTGTCATGTATTATAAAAGTTCTCCCACATCCAAACCTTCTTTTATTGTCGATTGACAATCGTTCCACGCGTGTTGGAATTAGCTAGAAAGAATGCGAGTGAGCTCGATATCTGTGGTTCACGTCTATTGTGTAAAGAATGAGATCAACAGTTAGCACTAAATGCAAAGAAGAAATTTTTTGCCAACTTTGAAATATGTGTAACCTATATTTTAGGCTCCACTATTCATGAATAGTGAGCTTCACTATTCATCACGGTCACATTACACATTGATCGCTAGTTATTTCAAACAATTTATATATTTCTCCGATTGACCTCTTTTAGATAGTCATCGTCCATGGAGTCACGTACGGATGGACTAACGGGAATCAATCTGGCCAGAAGTAATTAACGTACGCTCTTTCAGTAAATCCATTACTTGTGCATTTTCTTGGCTCCCTTGAACTTTGCCTTGCTTCTTCTAAATCAGTTTGCTGAAAAATTGAGATTTCGTGTTTAAATCTGGCCACCTTAGCAAGAGAAAAAAATTTAGTGTGAATTTCTGAATTAAATTTATCCGTGTAGTAACACTATTCGATGATAATGAGTAAAGTCATTCCCAAGATTTATCTTTCAAACTATGAGGAAAAAACCTCAACACTACATCATTGATACTTGAATTTCCACAATCTCTAGAAACCATATGAGATGGTAATTGTGGATTTTCATCGGACTGATCGTAGAATCATATATTGTTGGAGAACAAATTGTGGATTACAAACATGTTTATTATTGTTGTTTTGTAATTGTTAATGTATATACATATAT
>CAIGRO010216526.1:0-13003 GCA_903798355.1 Fraxinus baroniana | reverse complement strand
TGAAGACTTATCATCTGTTGGCCACGTCGGATCCATTTTTCGAGGTCAACAGTAGGCATCAATTTGTTGCCTTTGTAGGTAGCTATGTAGTTGCTAGGCAGCCTTTATATATATATATATATATATATATATATTGAACTGACTCAGGTCGAGCCTCATTTTTTTTGACTTTTGCTCTGTTCGGCTTAGGCAAAAAAAAAAACTCGAGCCGAGCCCGAGTTTCGAGTTTCGGCTCGTGGCTTGATTCGACTCGTTGACATGGCTAAATCTATGTGAAATTATGTTAAATGTTCAATTAAATATAAAATTATGTGATTCGTTTAATTGAATATATAATTTAATGAACTAATATTATCATTTGGTATTAAACACCAAATGTGCTAAATAACATTACTCTTATAAGAAAGAACAAAAAGGGACCCACATTTCAACTGCAAATAATTGATTTTTTGGAAGATCAACAAGATCACACAGATGCATAACTTTGACAATATTCTCCAAACATTCCACTCGTTACTCCAATGACAAATTCATGTCTAGTTTTGATATCAATTGATATGAATGCAATTTTTTGTATTGAAATATAGCAATAATTATTATTCTGGAGTCTTACCTCCAAATTGAGTTTTTGAAGAACTTTGACCTCCCAAGAATAAAAACGCGAAATAAATTCTTCAAATATGTATACAACATAAAATTGAAAAACTGAATTAAAAAACATACGAAAAATAAAATTGAAAAAAGAAATGCAATTATAATTGTAACCGTAACATAATTGTGCCTTTTAAAATTCTCAGACAAGGTTTCTTGTCTCATGAAGTGGAGCAACGATTTTAACAGTTGGAGTGTTGGACTTTATTGACGTCTGGATGTTGTCACATTAACCCTTTGTATGTGACAACATCCAGACATATGTCCATAACCTTTAATCAGTTTACACATAAAAAAACTTAAATAGTAATATGTTTGAACATTTAAATTAGGGATAATTGCAGCAGCGGTCCCAAACTTTTCAATTTTTTTTGCAGACTATACCTTAACCTTTTATTTTTGCAGCTGCAGTCCCAAACTTTTCACTTTTACTGCAGTTGGAGTCCATTGAACAACTTCCATTCAATCTTCCATACCAAAATCTCAAACAACAATACAAAAATTGGTTATGACCAAATTGTAGATATGTAAAAGCCAACTCTGCCACATAAATCATGAAGAAGATCAATTGTTGTTAACAATATGAGACTACCAATTAGACAAATGAGGTATTGGATGGAATCTGTCCAATGGACTCCAACTGCCGTTAAAGTAAAATGTTTGGGACTGCAACGGTCAAAATAAAAGGTTAAGGCATAGTCTGCAAAAAATGAAAGGTTTGAGACCGCTGCTACAATTATCCCTTTAAATTATGACACATCAAATCCTGAACCTTTTAAATCATGATGTCTTGGTATTCAAAGTCCACTTGGTTTTTTCTAAATGTTGAAGTGTTATGATTTAAACGGTTCGGAATCTCAGATGTCATGATCTAAAAGATCTATCTTATCATGTGTGCAGATAAAATTGTCCTACAGAAGACTTTCTCGTTTGACGCACATAGGCCTTGTTTACATCCATAAATTTACAACTACTCAAATTTAATTTTTGCACATTTACTCAGATTATAATAAAAAATCGGATTTCAAAATACTAAAATTTTGTTCAACGCTACTAAGATGATACAAATCGTGCTTAAAAGTTAAACATTTACCATTTTAACTTTTAAGCTTGTCGGTAGGATTAGTTTCCTTATAAACAAAGTAGTCGTGATTAATGTGGCCAACTGTTATTGCAATTTCAGGTATAACAAAACCCTATTTATATTAATAAATTCTTTTTCAATAAACTATTACACAGTTGCCTCTTCCGAATGGATTTAGTTCCCTTACTAGAAAAGAAATGCGGTGCATTAGTATTTGTAAATAAATACTACTTGCTGTGTACACTTTTGGTAAAGGATTTTGTATTCAATGTCAAAGTATAATCCTTGTGAATCTGATCCCTTTACATTTTACACTGCGATGAAACGTCCATGTAACAAGATTTTCCTGTTGTTTTTGTTGTTGTTGTTGTTGTTGTTATATTGCTATTCCGTTTTTAGGATGATCGGTCAAGAAAACCCGTATCCCGAAACGGTCGAGAAAATAAACATATTCATATTAGGAGGACAAGCAACATGGATGGAAGAGGTGGGGTTGATGACAAAGAATGGGACGAATATGTGCCTTTTGAATGCACGAGAAATCNTGGTCCAGGAATGGCATTTGCTAATGCAATATTGGAAAAAGACCCTAATTTTGGGGTCATAGTTTTGGTCCCTTGTGCTATTGGAGGGACAAGTATTATAGCTTGGTCTGGTTCTAACAGCCTCCGAAGTCTGATGATTAAAAGAACTAACGAAGCTCTCAAACATGGTGGACAAATTCGTGCAATTTTGTGGTATCAAGGGGAGAAAGATGCAGAAACCGAAGCTGCCTCCTATTTATTTTTCGATGAATACCAGATGTTTGTTTATCGTTTATATCAAGAATTGAAGTACCCGCAGTCCGGAGATTCCATTTGTTCGGGTGTTTATAATTCTTTTGCCATCAAGTTTCTGCCTATTTTAAGGGCGGTTTGACAAGGCTTTTGATTTTACTTTTCGTAGAAAAGTTTTTGAGGAAGCTATTTTAATTAGCATATGAGAACTGATTTATATAAAAACATTCACTTTCAGAAGAGCTTATAAAAAAGACGCATTAGGTTTGCTCCTTCTGAATGTTTTTTGATTAGAAGAAACACTTTTATAAAATTAATCGAAGTTGCCCAAAAGCACTTTTTGGATTTCAAAATCTCATTTTGACATCTTCAAAGTCATGCTAAACGGACTCTTAACTGAGCATATTTCAACAAGGGTGAGATCATCTCAAAAATAATTATTTACCTCATATCTCAGAAGCCAAATTCTCATGTTAGATAACTGTTGTTGTCGAGTATATTAATACAAAGGAAAAAAATTAACAAATTTGTGCAAATTCTGAATCTTTGACTTGCACTATATAAAAAAATCCCAATTGATTGCACAGATTTGATCTGTATCTGAAGAATTAAAAAGAAAGAAAAAAAGTGCTCATAGGAAGAAATTGCAATCTTCAAATATAAGAATTTTAAAATAGAAGAGAAGTTCATCAGATAACATTTAATTTATAGCTAAATAAGGCTTCACCAATAAGAAAAGAAAAAAAAGTGCTCATAGGAAGAAATTGCAATCTTCAAATATAAGATTTTTAAAATAGAAGAGAAGTTCATCAGATAACATTTAATTTATAGCTAAATAAGACTTCACCAACTGTTGATGTGTTAAGAAAAGATGCTATGACAATAACATTTATTTTGTTCGAAGGCGTCTAAATCCACGTTTGGCTTTGCTTCTTTCTACGTTTATTTCATTCGAAAGAAGTGGTTTCTTTGTGACATTTTTGGCCAAACTCGACTAAAAATTTATTGGTGCGCCTGTTCATATGAATCTTTCCAATCAAATTAAAATTTTAAATGTTGGGTGTCATTAAAGATAACTTATATAGTATAGATGTAAATGGTGCATGCAAATTTACTTATGAGTTTGTCTTGGTTGGATTTCCTTATAAACGAAGAAGAAATATGGCAATTTTTTTTTGCATGTGCTAATTTTCTAAAATATCACATTCACATTCAAAACGTGTCTTTTTAATTTGAAGCATGTTACAAATCTCATAAAACATGGCAATATTGTTAAATGTGCAATTTTCACTTTAGATACTACCTCTAGTATGAGAATTTTTTTGAATCAAAAATGGCAGAGCATAATGCTTCTCAAGGATTCTTTTACACTACCCTCAAATGTTTGTGCAACAAAATTTTGATATTCTTTCCGATCATGTTGCTTCTCTATGGCTACTTCCGATTTGAGATTATTTCTCAAGAAGAAATCGATTTCAGAAAGGTCGAGAAAATAAGCATATTCATATTAGCAGGCCAGAGCAACATGGCGGGAAGAGGTGGGGTGTTTAACGGGGTGTGGGACGAATACATTCCAATCGAGTGCAGGAGTAACAATAGAATTCTTCGACTAAATGGAGATTCAAAATTGGAAGAGGCGAAGGAGCCACTCCATGAAGGAATTGATGATGTGAAAAAAACATGTGGGGTTGGTCTAGGAATGGCCTTTGCCAATGCAATATTGAAAAAGGACCCAAATTTTGGTCTCATAGTATTAGTCCCTTGTGCTTATGGAGGGTCTAACATTACAGATTGGTCAATTCCTAATAGCAAGGTACGAAGTCGATTGATCGCAAGAGCTAATGACGCTCTCAAATATGGTGGAAAAATTCGAGCAATTTTGTGGTATCAAGGGGAGACAGATACACGGAATGAAGTTGCAGCAAAAGAATTTCGCGGCCGATACAAGAAGTTTCTACATTGTTTGTATGAAGAATTGAAGAACCCTAAAATTCCTTTTATTCAGGTATGCACCAGTAATTCTAAATAACATTACTCATAAATATTAGTGGACCCACAATATACACGAATCTCATTAATCTGTTATTGTTGTTGGTGTTTGGCAATTAATACATATGAAGGTAGCATTAGCATCGGGACAAGGGGTGAAGAATTATATCCATAGAGTAAGAGCAATTCAAAAGACAATGGAGAATGTGGTAACGGTTGATGCCTTTGGACTTCAACTTGGAGCAGATGGCATGCATCTCACAACTGCTTCTCAAGTTCAGCTTGGCAAGATGATGGCTAATGCATTCTTCAATACCACAAAATAAGGATGGAGAAGTTAATGATACGTTCTTCATGAATTTGAGTATAATTTAGCTAATTATATGTAATGGATTATTGTATAGTTGTATGGAGGCAACACGAAGTGAACAGACAATCGAGACTTGTTTTTTTAATAGGGTTTTTAGAATACATTGAATGAACGATACTCATTGATTCAACCAAATGTCGAGAACTTATTGAAGGGGATTGACTTAATCAACAAAACAATTGACTTTGAAGATTATGATTTGGAAGGAAAAAGAAGAAAGGACTCCATATTTTAAAATTTTTATTCAGAAAAACCTTGTTTTTAGAGAAAACAACCACCCCAATGAAGACCTATTTGCCCCAAGCTAAAAATTAATAAATAAAAGGGGTTATTTAGAGATTTTAGTGAATACAATTTGGGAAGAATTTATAAAAGATTTAAATTATAAATAAATAGAAATGAGTAGTGGAAAACTATTATTATTTAAGGGGTAATTAATTAGGAGTCGAAATTTTAGCAAAATTATCATATTTTTTTTTTTTTTGTTTTTTTTTGTTTTTTATCAATAAACCTACTTTTCATAATAGCATGTTGTTGTTGTTGTTGTTGTTGTTGTTGTTGTTGTTTTTAATAAGTTCAATTAACTTGGCAAACCTTTTATAAATTTTACCTATTATCATAAACTTAACTTCAACTTATTTTTAACTTTGATTAACAAAGAAAAAATTATTTATTTACTCGAGAATAAATATTTTTGTTTGATCATCAATAGCTTAATTTTTCTTACTTCTAGGTAAAAAGATACTTTTTTAAAACTAACTCTTGCATGCCATGTGACTTACTTATTTTTAAATTTGATTTAATGAAAAATATTCAATATTTTATTTGCTTATTTTTTTTGAAAGGAAGCTTTAAAAAAAAGTAAAGTTATTTCATGTTTGGATAACTCATTTTTCTTACTTCTAAGTGAAAAAACAAAAAAACAAAAAGTTTTAGGAACTCTTAACTACTTATTTTAAATTTTTTATTCCTAAGAGAAAAATTAATTACAAATTTCTATTTATTCACTTATAAGTAAAATTACGTTTTCTTATTTTTGTTTGAGACAATAAAAGGAAAATACATGAAATTATTCAAATACATGCCATAAAAGGCCTAAATTTTGTATACTTGCCCAATAAAGATCAAAGGGTATCTTACGAAATTACATTTAAAATTAGAAATGTTTTGAAAAATAATGTGAAAAGTATTTTGGAAGTAAAATACTTTATAAAATTAAGTACTACATTATTTATGAAAAGGCGACATTGTTTCACTCTTGTTATTAAGAAATTTTTTACAAAAAAAGGTTAATTTGTCACTCAAAAAAGTGATAGTGAAAAAAAAAAGTAACAAACACTCAAAAAGTGACAAACACTCAAAAAAAGTGACCAAAAAATGACAAACAACAAAAAAATGTAACAAACGCCAATTAAAACATTGAAATCAATTACATAAAGTGACTAAACTTTACATTTAAATCCATTATTATTTCATGCGGAGAATATAACATTTTTGAGGGATTATTAAATCTCAAAACCACAAAAAGAAAAAAAAAATGACACACTAAAAAAGTGACAAAACACTAACTTAAAACTTATGCTTGTCACTCAAAAAAGTAACAAAAATTTAAAAAAAATATAATAAACAATAAAAAAGACACACACACACACACACTCAAAAAACAACATAACGAAACCACGAATCTACTTCAAATTGAAGAAAGAGCATCTGAAATGGCTCCACTATCTAAATGATTGCTAAGGAATGGAGAAAATTACAATACTGCAAAAACTACATTGTGTTCACAAACAACAAAAGAGCATATGCTTTTTTTAGGGACACAAAATGGATTTCTCCGAAACACGGAATACCATCTCTTATAAATCTAATCATCACAAAACACAACTTAATTTTGGAAATACAACTATGTATCAGGGTTGCCATCGGTTGTTAGACTTGTTATAGTTGCCCGATTGTCCTCCTACATAATGCAATTTGTGCTTCCCAAGATAAGAATTGTTCTGCAACAAATCATAAAACCAGAACTTCATATAATACTCTTAAAATATTTTAAGAAATCCATTCAAAAAAAGAATCTGAGAGCAAGAAGTGCACACGAATGTTAAGTGCACTTTTCCATAGATTTTGTTCTCAATGAAATATAGCAAAAGATTTCAAAAGAATTGACATATATTTCTCCATTATAAATATAATAGAGCGTCTAGTTAATGGAAAATAATTTAGTGAGAGGTGGGAAAGTTAATTGGAAATACAAAAGTTGAAACTTTTCCTTCTCAATTGCCCACACAAATATTTTTACAAACTTTTCGACGAAAATAAAACATCCGCATCATTATGGAGTCAAGTAGAAGAACAAGAATTTACTAGGAAAACTAATAAAACTCCGATCCTAACCTTGGATTGAATGAATGGAGAGAGAAAGACATGGTTTGATGATGGCTGATCGAAAACTTTAAGTACTGGCAGAGATAAAAATCATAGATTCAGGGTTTGATGGGGTTGAATTGCATTTGTTTTCTTTTGAGTTTTGAACGTATTTTAGATGACTAATGAAAGGTTAAAAAGTGAAAGGGTATTAATCAATTTACTAATTATTGGGTTGTACTGTGCCTATTTTTCCCTTTATTTTTGGACGACTTACAAAAATGCCCCTAAAACTAGATAACGGCCCACTCGTTCCAGCCCTTGCGCTCCAACCACACTCATGTCTCAGATGAAATAAAGCAATCAAATCTTCATTTGTAAATTTATTGTCATTCTGGATGTTGCAAACTACCGACATAATTCTGTGTGTAACAGTGAGATTACGATGAGGAACAACTAGCTCGAGAATAACCACATCTTTCTCACGAGCTATTTCCTCAATTGGAGTTGATGTCATTTTATATTATACATTAGCTAGCTTTGTTCTACTTTTAGCTCAACTTGTTTCTGCATCATTTCTTCAACGACACTATCTCCAACTTAAGATATTCAAACTAGCTGAACATCATTGATTAATGTACATATATTAGTAAGCTAAATATGAAAATGGATAATGTGGTAGTTGTTGATAATTATAGTTTGTAATAATCTACAAATGCAACATGTTTTCTTGTTTTCCCAGTTCGATAGCTTGGCAAGAAAATCAAAAGGTTGAAGGAAGACTTCTTCATTCTTTGCTTGCGGTTCACTTGTACAAACTACCATGAAATAATACTATCTGGAAGTTGTCGGTCTTGTAAGCCACGCAAAATTTTCATTTATGTGAAAGGTGATTATCATCTTTGATATCATGCTTTGTTTTGTTTTTGATTACTGACATGTTCAAACATGGGTATGCACATCTTCCGACTAGAAACCTTATTATTTATTTTGATCCCTCCATGTCAATTTGTGCTTTGTGTCTAGAGGACTCGTATAAAGAGCTCTCATTGATTTGATTAAGAAATTTCTCTTACTCATTTGTTTCTGTCTAAGATGTCTTATGCTAAAACGTCCTCAAACTAAAAAATATTCTTTTGTGGAAAAAAAATCTACTCTCCAAGGTAAATTCAAAATCCTTCAAAAGTTTACTGCAAACAAATTTCATGGTTTTGAAAGCACTTCACCACCTGATTTAGCTTTATTCTCCAAAGTTTGGTGAATAATGTACCTGCGTGCACAAAGGATAATGATCTCATTCTGGATAATGATTTCATTAAGGATAGGTCCACTTTTCTAACCTTTTGCGAGGAGAAACATTTCCAATTTAATACAATTTGGAATGCTAATCGCTCAACAATGATGACCCTGTATCATCTGCACAAAAAGATAGCATTAACTGGAAGTTGCAGCATATGTGGTATGGATGGTTCGTTGACATGGGCTTGTCAGAAATTTCATGTCTACTTTAAGTGCTATGAGAAAGATCGTGAGACCTGTCATGAACACCCTCATGTATCAGAAGCCGACAGATGAACAAGGACCAACCAAAAACTGGAGAAGGAGGTAGAAGAGGTACCATTGATATCTATCATATCTCTGAAGATAACTTTTTTTTATATATTTGCTTATGTGATCAACAAAAAAAATCATGGTTTTTGAGGATTTTTGCATTTAAACATTTAATAAAAATTTTGACGCAAGATCTTATACTGCATGCAAGTCAGCGTCAGGCTATAATAGGCAACCTTTATTCGTATCTTAACTGCTTTGTTATGAAAAAAAGTTACGCTACATGGATGAATGTCCAACTCGACCAATATGTAATTGCGAGGAGTGTTATTCATTGTAGAATAATCTATTTTTGTACTTTACGAGTTGCGTACATTCCAATTGCCCTTTGCGTAGATTCCAATTGTCCAAAAGCCATGAAGAGAAACTTAAAGTAATTATCTCACTGTGTCTGAATAAAATATTCCGAGCCAAGGTTAGTTCTTCCCATGTTATAGTAATACCTAACAAATTTAGCAAAACTTTCCTCGACATGAGCCCATTAAATCCTTCAACACACATTCTTTGGCCTTCTAAACCTATGGTAGCTCATGACCACTCCATAACTTCGACGGACGTTGTTGATGATATTTGAAGGTTTGTAGATCGTCTGTGGGTCTTATTACTTGTGCATTATCGTGGACCAATAAACAATGCTCGAGTTTGCATACAATCATTTCGACGAACTTCAATTTCAGAATTATGTTCCCGTGCATACTTACGAACTGTAAAGAACTTTTTTGTGTCCGTTTTCATCACTCACAAACGCCAACGGTAACTGTTCTCGACACAGACAATCGTCAACAATGATTTGTTTGATTTCTTAAATTTGATCTCAAAGTTGTATTTCAGGACAATTCGATGCTTAACTTCTTACAAATCATTTTTTGTTTCAAACAGTTGATCGACGTAAAAATCCTCATTATCGGGGATCACACGTCAAGAATTAGATGACGATCAACTCGTTCCAGTCCCTGCACTCCAACCCCACACATGTCTCTGACGGGATAAGGCAATCAAATCCTCATTTGTAAATTCAATGTCATTCTGGCTGTTGGGAACTACCGACGGAATTTTGTGCGTAACGAGATCACGACGAGGAACAACTGGCTCGAGAATAACCACATCGTCCTCACGAGCTACCTCCTCTACTAGTATTGATGTCATTTTATATTATACATTAGCTAGCTTAGTTCTGCTTTTTGCTCAAAATATTTCTACATCATTTCTCCAATGATACTGTTACCAACTGAAAATATTCAAACCAACTAGACATCATTGATTAATGTACATATATCAATAAGCTAAATATGTAAATGGATACTGTGGTAGTTGTTGATACTTAGCTTATAATATAATCTACTGATGTAATCTGATTTCTTGTTTTACCTGTTTGATAGCTGGGTAAGAAAATCAAAAAGTTGAAGGAAGACTTCTTCATTCTCCGCTTATGGTTCACTTGCACAAATTTCCATGAAACAATACTATCTGAAAGTTGTTGGTCTTGTAAGCCATGCAAAAATTTTTATTTACATGAAATTAGATTATCATCTTTGATATCATGCTTTGTTTTTTATTTTTGATTATTGACATATTCAAACATGGGTATGGACGTCTTCTAGCTAGAAATCTTGTTCTTTATTTTGATCCCTCCATGTCAATCTGTGCTTTGTGTTTGGACGACTCGTGTAAAGACCACTTATTGATTTGATTAAGAAATTTTTTTTACTCTTCCATTTCCGTCTCAAATGACTTCTGTTAAAACGTCCTTAATCTAAAAAACAATATTTCTTTTGTGGAAAAAATCATTTACTCTCTAAGGTAAATTCCAAATCCTTCAAAAGTTTATCGCAAACAAAATTCATGGTTTTGGTGAATAACGTACCTGCGTGCACAAAGGATAATGATCTCATTCTGGATAATGATTTCATTAAGAATATGTCCACTTTTCTAATATTTTGTGAGGAGAAACATTTCCAATTTAATACACTTCGAAATGCTAAACATTCAACAATGATGATCATGTATCATCTGCACAAAAAGATAGCATTAATTGGAAGTTGCATCATCTGTCATATGGATGGTTTGTTGACATGGACTTGTCAGAAATTTCATGTATACATTAAGTGCTATGAGAAAGATCGTGAGACCTGTCATGAACACCCTCATGTATTAGAAGCCGACAAATGAACAAAGACCAACCAAGAACTGTAGAAGGAGGTCAAAGAGGTACCATTGATATATATCATATCTCTGAAGAGGACTTCTTTTATATATTTGCTTATGTGATCAACAAGAAAAATAATTGTTTTTGAGGATTTTTGCATTTAAACATTCAATAAAAATTTTGACGTAGGATCTTGTAGTGCATGCAAGTCAGCGTCAGGCTATAAGACGCAATCCTTATTCGTATCCTGACTGCTTTGTTATGAAAAAAGTTACAGGAAATGGATGAATGTCTAACTAGACCAATATGTAATTGCGAAGAGTGTTATTCATTGTGGAATCAGCTATTTTTGCACTTTACAGGTTGCGTAGATTCCAATTGTCCAAAAGCCATGAAGAGAAACCTAAAGCATTTATCTCACTTCGTCTGAATAAAATATTTCGAGCCAAGATTAGTTCATCCTATGTTATAGTAATACCTGACAAATTTTGCAAAGCTCTCCTCAACACACATTCTATAGCCTTCTGAGCCTCTGGTAGTTCATGACCACTCCATAAATCTCGACGGACGTTGTTGATGATATTTAAAGGTTTGTAGATCGTCCGTAGGTCTTATTGCTTGCGCATTATCGTCGACCAATAAACCATGCTCGAGCTTGCATACGATCGTTTCGACGAACTTTCATTTCAAAATTATGTTCCCGTGCATACTTACGAACTGCAAAGAACTTTTTTGTGTCCGTTTTCTTCACTCACAAACGCCAACGGCAACTGTTCTCAACATAGACAATCCTCAACAATGATTTGTTTGATTTTTTAAATTTGATCTCAAAGTTGTATTTCAGGATAATTCGATGCGCAACTTCTTGCAAATCTTTCTTTGTTTCAAATAGTTGATCGACGTACAAATCCTTATTATCGGGGATCACACGTCCAGAATTAGATGACGGTCAACTCGTTCCAGTCCCTGCACTCCAACCCCCATACATGTCTTTGACGGGATAAGGCAATCAAATCCTAATTTGTAAATTCAATGTCATTTTGGATGTCGGGAACTACCGACAGAATTCTGTGCGTAGCGAGATCACGACGAGGAACAACTGGCTCGAGAATAACCACATCGTCCTCACGAGCTACCTCCTCAACTGATATTGATGTCATTTTCTATTATACATTAGCTAGCTTTATTCTGCTTTTAGCTCAAAATATTTCTGCATCATTTCTTCAAGGACACCGTTACCAATGAAGATATTCAAACCAACTAGACATCATTGATTAATGTACATATATCAATGAGCTAAATATGTAAATGGATGCCGTGGTAGTTGTTGATACTCAGCTTGTAATAATCTACTGATGCAATCTGATTTCTTGTTTTCGCTGTTTGATAGTTAGGTAAGAAAATCAAAAAGTTGAAGGAAGACTTCTTCATTCTCCGCTTGTGGTTTACTTGCACAAATTGCCATGAAACAATACTATCTGGAAGTTGTCGGTCTTGTAAGCCATGCAAAAATTTTCTTTTACATGAAATGAGATTATCATCTTTGATATCATGCTTTGTTTTCTGTTTTCGATTATTAACATGTCCAAACATGGGTATGCATGTCTTCTAGCTAGAAAACTTGTTCTTTATTTTGATCCCTCCATGTCAATCAGTGCTTTGTGTTTGGACGACTCGTGTAAAGACCACTTATTGATTTGATTAAGAAATTTCTCTTACTCTTCCATTTCCGTCTCAGATGACTTCTGTTAAAACGTCCTTAATCTAAAAAACAATATTTGTTTTGTGGAAAAAACCATCTACTTTCTAAGGTAAATTCCAAATCCTTCAAAAGTTTATCGCAAACAACTTTCATGGTTTTGGTGAATAACGTACCTGCGTGCACAAAGGATAATGATCTCATTCTGGATAATGGTTTCATTAAGGATATGTACACTTTTCTAACATTTTACGAGGAGAAACATTTCAATTTTAATACACTTCAGAATGCTAAACATTCAACAATGATG